>JAPPVO010000528.1:0-15162 GCA_030407325.1 Camellia japonica | reverse complement strand
CAACCCCCCGGCTTTCAGAGCCTCAACAGCTTGCTAGAGTTGTTCATAGGGATCTGCGTCTGCCTTTATCTTGTCCTTCTCCACTAGCCTCAGCTTGGTGATGGTTTGGGTTGCTACTTCAGTGCGAAGCCCTGTTGTCGCCGATATATCATTGCCGGAGCTTGGATAGCTTCAGGTTGGTTGAGCTCAATTACAATTCGCCCCAGTAGCGGGGCTTTTTGCGGCATGAAGTTCCCGGCATACGATGTAGGTGGTGGCGGGGCCGACATTCCGTAGACTAGATCAGCCACAGATCTTTGAAGGTCGCCAATCATTCCCATTAGCTCAAAGGTGGTGGGTTCACGAGTTTGAAACAACTGGGGCATCCAGATCGAGTGCGGACAGGCGACCTAGGCGGATGTGGTATTTCAACATTGGTCTCATCCTACAAGATGATTCCTTGGTCCAATACGGCTGCCATAACCACAATTTCCTCTGAATTTTGTGTCATCATAAGTCCGCTGAACTGAACGGAGATGATGTAACCGGTGACTAACGGATCAGATGAATCGGAAGCCTTGACTGGTCTTGCCTCAATAAGGAGAACACTGGCTGCTCCGAACTGAATCTCTGAACTGAAAGAGAAAGTAGGCAACATCTCAGCCCAATTTTACTAGAACAAACATAAGTGTAGCTGAATAACTGTATTCGACCACTGATCACTGTTCCCCAAAATTATTGCCCTAAATCTGAATCTGATACCCACAGATATAACTGATTCTCAAAACACTGATACTGATGCTCGTAGGCTTGATACCCAAACTTGCAAACTGATATATGCATTCCTGTAGAAGCACAACTCTAAAAGCACATAACAAGCAAATGAGAGCCAAAACACCCCTATGTTGGGGTAGGGTTTCCCTGTCCTATTTTGTCAGGAGCTAGGGTTTCACTACACACACAGCGGTTTCAAACAACCTACAATCGGGTAAGCAACCTGTCCTAGTTTGGAATGGTCACTACAATTTCCGATATGCACTAGGTCGAATGGTCAAAAGGGGTGCCCCGGTAAAAATCGGGGTTTGTGTTCCCGTTGTGGCAGAGCCCGCAACCGGTCAGCCTTATGGCATGCTTCTCAAAGCAAGCCTCCGGCAAACCGTTCAGGAATAGCATATAGCAAACACGGTGTCCTAGGCGCACTAATACACATGAAATGCAAAGAAACACATAAGTGTAATCAAAACAAAATATCATGAGTTCGAGTCAAGTTCTTTAACTCCCCAACAGAGTCGCCAAAAACTGTAGACGCGCCCGCGTGGGGCTCATGCCTATACAGTTCGGACTCAAATGTCACGGTTCTGAATCTAATCCCGCAAAGTGCAATGCGAGACCGATAAATCACCAAAGAGTCCAAATCCGGAAAATCGTTTTGGAAAACTGATTTTTAAGAAAAAAGTGCCAAACATGGACTGCTTTGCCAAATAACAGAGTCGCCACCTAAATATTTATTTTTGGGGGAATTTAGGAAACCGTGACTCGTGCCTAAGGCCACGTGTCCGTCATCACCAAAGTTGCCTTGGCTCGGGAACTTGGGTATGATTGGGGAAGGTCATCTATGAGCACCCCCGCTCGCCCTATCCGAAGATGGGCCTGTACTAAGCATGATATCGAGTTTTTGAAAACACATGCGTTCTTATTCCGGTTAATTAGCTAATCTTTACTACGCGATGCGCACAGCAAAACAAGTATAGACTATATCGCCTAATTTGGAACAAAGCATCGCATATCCATTTGTTTGGAAATGGTTTTAAATTTTGCTACTTGCAAGTAGGCTAAAACACAGATTTCGATGAATCGTTCCAATTCAAGTAATCCAACCTTCACCCACAGGCGTTCAAGCAGTTATATCACATAAGCAATTAGCCTCATGGCAAGCATGCTGTCATGTTAACACTCACACACATGCAAGATGCTAAAGTATAAACACTTACAGTGTTCTCTAAGCCAAAACAAGAAACTAGTTAGTAATCATGCATGATCCTAGTTCATGTTGAGATAGCTAATGCAACACATAAGAAATGCAACTAGAATAGGCTTGGCATCTAAGATGGCATATGAGATGTGCAATTGATACATGTATTCAAGTTGGAGTTGAGATACTATGCAGTTACTATTGATGCGCCGAGCCCGGTGCATGCAATACAAATGAATGAATGCAAAACATGCATAGCATAAGCATGCTAAATCAAAAATATGCCCTAAAACTAACCATCAAAGCGGTTAAATAAAAGGGAGAAAGAACGTGGGGTTGGAAAACATGCATCACACACACGCACGCTTATTACACAATTGCGCCCTCTCGAGGGAGGACCGAAAGAATAATACAAATTAATTAACTACCAAGCTAGTTAAATATTACACAATACTTAATTAATTAAATGAATTAATTAAGCTAATAAAGCAGTAAAGAGGCCTCGGGAAGAGGGATGAATGCGTGCAACGTTCGGCTCCGCTCGGAAATCCATACCATGCTCATGCTGCCTTTGTTTACATTGCTCCGCACCTCTGAACACTGCACCAGTCTCAAAGTTGCTTCTGAACTGCTCCCTGAGGTTGTGGGAGGTCATCGGCCAAGAGAAATGGTCATCGGCCAAGAGGAACTGGTGATCGACCAAAAATGAGGCTCTCGACCAACAATTCATGGCTGGCCGGCACTGAAGATGGTCGACCGACCATCTCTTCCTGCAGAACCCCGTTTTGCTGCAGCAGAGGACAGACAGAGCATGGCAATGCAGTTTTAAAACAATGTTTGCACCACCACCCTCCTTATCATGTCTAAGACTCAAAGGAGCATGGTTCTCGACCCTCGGGCCACCAATCACGCATTTCGATGCATGATGGCCAAAGAGGCCAAGTGTGCAACTTCAATATTAAATGAAATGCATATAAACACATAAGGGGCCCCAAGCCTCTATCATGATTGATCAAGAGGCAAGGGATGCATGCTCGATGTTGTGCAACCTAAACATGCAAGCACACTAGTGCAATACAAGCATGCAAGCAACAATGCTATGCAAGGCAACTAGCATATGACAATATGAGAAGATAAGCATGCAAACAAGCATGTAGCTTAACAAACATGTAAACATGCAAGGCATGTGATAACATTCACTCATGTGACAACATGTGAGGCAAACGCGTAACAACATGTTAAGCAACCTAAAACCAAAAGAATGCATGCCAAATGCACTACCACTTAAGCATGCAACAACATGTTATGGGCCGAGTATACAACAAGGCATAATCGAAATAGCATGCTACAACATGCAATTTTCCAAACATGCAACAAACATATGACAACATGCAAAGCAAGCATGCAACAACATGCGGGGATGGTCTTAAACTAAAATGGACAACTCTCAAATAGGTCCAAATCAGTGGCCAAAATGCTAAGGGAAAAGGGACAAAATCACATACAAACATGCACGATATGCCTAAGGCTTAAAGCCTAAGACTAATCAAGGGACTTGAACCAAAGCTACACAAAACAAAGAGCATATGGCAAGCATAACCCAAAACAGTCCTAAATCATGGCAAAGTAAGCCTAAAACATGCAATGACCAAAGCCAAAACAAGCTAAAACAAAGGGGCAAGGCATGAGGCATACAAGGCCACAAAAGAGGCATTACACTATACCTAATACAACCAAACATGGCATGATTTAGGCAACCAAAATCAGAGGTATGACACGTCAAAATGAGTCCAAAAACCCACTTAGATGTCATCCCAAATACCCAAGCATGTTGGCATACGCGATGTCACATTCATAAGGCATAAAACACAAACCCTTTAAAGCATTAAAGGAGCGATAAGTGCAAGTATTCAAGCATACTATATGGACTGAAATAATATTATAAGTGATGCCAAACCACTGAAATGATCCAAATATAGCATGCTAATGACTTGAGCACCCGAAGCTAACAAGCTAGATTACATGGTAGCTATACAAAACAATGCAAGCATGACCAAGAAGACCAAAATTAGAGCTTAAACATGTCACAACATGGCTAAAAGCTTCATGGAGTTAGGCCAAAACATGCAAGCATAGTAGTCTAAATGCTAGGTACATGTTAAGGCAAATTATGGGATTACAAGACAAGTATACAAAGCATGCATGGTATGTCTAAACCAAGTCAAAATAGTGCTATATCATGGCAAAACAAGCCTAATATATACTGAAATGAAGCTAAAAAAAGCTAGGCATACAAGCCACTTACACAAGCCATTTATGCAAGCAATCAAGACAACAAGGAGAGGGGGTGACCCTCTCCTATTTGGGACACCAAAACTACCCCTCTACCACTGAAAATCCTCTGGATTTAAGTGGTAAAGAGGTCATGCAAAGTTAAGAACAATGGCCAAAATGGATGGCCTAAAGCAAGGCCTAACAAGGCCTTGGAGGGAGGAAACAACCCCAAACCTCAAAGTGACCTTAAACAAAGTTCTAAAGCAAGTAAAAACAGAACTTTTATCAGTTTATAGTCAAGCTTAAAACAATAAGCAAGAAGGGCTAAAAGCCTAAGCAAGAATGGGGAATACAGAGGATAGTTTCTCACCCTTGAAGAACCTCTTCAAGAACACCACTCCAGTAGGTTTCTCTGATCAAAATCAACTCAAGAACCTAACAACAACCCTCTAGTGCCTCAGCAACCCAAGGGTGGTGTAATACTAGGTGTTTAAGTGCAAAAGTAAGACAAAAACTCACTTTTGAGGCACAAAATAGGATCAAACAAGGGAGTATAGATACAAAACTATATCTCACTCTCTAACCCTAATTTTTTTAGAACCCTGGAGGAGGGAGAAGGAGCTCCCTCTATATAGAGGTTCAAATGCAAAGCTTTCTAAGCAAGCTAAGCAAGAGGCAAATCCCTCCATACACATGTATGGAGGGGGTGTAATGTGGATGCCAACTGTGACAGCTGGCATAAAACATCTGCCAAAAGCAGATGAAAATGGGTCGGCCAGAAAATATGGCAAATTGACTAACAAAAATGGCCGGCCGACCAACAAAAGTGTCGATCGGCCAACACCCTTGGCCGATGGCAAGAAAAAGGGGGCCAGTGGCATCATGCCTTGGCCGGTGGGTTGAGGGATGGGGCCAACAAGTCATCCTCTTCCCTTAGAAACAGAAATATAAGTGCCTGGTCCACAACCAAGCACAAAACAGTCAAGTTGAGAGATCTTGAGGTGAGGGCGCGCCGAGCCGAGAACTCGAGAACTCAAAACGAACACGAACATGGATGATCACCGAGTGTTCAAACGATGACGTCCAAGTCTTGAGGACGGTCAAAAATGGGGTGTCTACACTACTGACAGTTGCTTTCGTCTTCGCCACGAAGTACAAGATTTGATTGATAACAAGGTCATCGCCGCACCAAGTCCTGCAAAGTCTATCGGCATGGGATCAATGAATGTGGGGGATAATGTGATGTGATCGGGGGATGAACCGCTTGCTGATGGCGCTCAGATTACTCCAGTTGTGGTGGATGGCACGCACTGTTTTGAGCAATGTGCAATTGCTAATTTTTGTACTTTCTGACATGGGTATTGGGTCAGTTTTGTTGTGCTGTATTGAGTCTGTCTTGTTGTATCGAGTCAGTCCTGTTGTGTCAGAGTCGGGTGATTTCGGGGGTGTTACCTTGGGCATCACTGTCTTGTTTTCATGTTTGTTTTTTACATCATTTCTTTTGAGTCTGTTCCTGCCTTGGAGCCAGTTACGCCAGAAGATTTGAATGAAACAGCAGTGATTTTCATCCTTTTGCGTTTGTTTCTTCCTTGGAGCCAGTTGTGCTAGAAAATTTGAATGAAACGGTAGTGTTTTCCACCTACTTTTTCTGTGCCTTGAAATCATTACATTAACCTAAGTTTTTCAAAACTTTTTGAACACTGTGATGAAAACAAAGAGAGAGGAATTCCTCTGGATTTGCAAAAATTTGATCAACTGAGAGAAAGAGAGGCATGCTAAGCCCTTAATGAATGAGATCATGTTTGTTAATGTGAGTACTGAGAAGGATCCTGGCTTGATCCAGATTGGTTCTACATTGTCTTCGACGAGAGCGATTAGTCGCTTTCTTAAAAGATTTCAAAAAATGTTTTGCGTGGTTCTGCGAAGACTTGTGTGGAATCGTTCTTGAGAGAGTGAATCATAGGATCACTCTCAGCCTCGAGACTCGACCCCCTTGCTTTTAAACCTTGAACTTAGATTCAGAATGTTCAACAGTCAACCACAATGTGAGGCTTACATGGCCAGATTTGAAGCAGCCCTTGAACTAGGGGCAATAAGGTCGTATGACATCAAAGGAGGCCGCCAGGCCAGATTTGAAGCAGCCCTCGAACTAGGGGCAAGAAAGTCAGATCAAGAAGATCAGATATTATCAAAAGAAAGCTTGCAAAGCTAGATCAGAAGTAGCCCTTGAACTAGGGGCAAAAATGTCAGATGTGCTCAAAGATTCAAAGGATGGGTCATTCTGCAAACCAATGAAGACTGGCAAGAAAGCCAAATCCGAGAAACGGAGAGAAGAAAGTATTGCTGAAGAACAATCGAGTTCCTATCCACAACACTAGGGGCAACTTCAGCCCTCCACTAGATGGACTTCTACATCATCAGTGAACAGCAGCTATTCTCCTAGATTCAGATGGCTTCGAGATCTCAAACCGATCAACATGGACAAAGTTACACTTTTTTATCCTTGAGAGGTTCGCTGGGTCGAAAACCCAGAAGGGCAACCCAGGTAAAAGTTTGAGCAAGAAAAGAAAGAAAAGAAAGAACAAAAATGAAGAAAAGAATGAAAAGAAAATGAAAAAATTGAGAAGAAAAGAAGAACATAGCTCGTAAGGTTGAAAACCTGAAAGGGCGGCCTTGGCAAAAGTTAGGGCGCAAAAGGAGAGGTTAATACCCGAGTGTACCTTAACCCGGAACTAAGGCTTGATTCCCATCTTTGGGATATGTAGGCAACTTCATTTTGAAGTCCAGCCATAAACACTTTCAAATCGACTGTGTCCATGTAATGGTTCTGATCATCTTTGACTTCTCTGTATCCGAGAGTTTGGTTGTGATCATCACTTTGAGGACTGATTACAGTGTGCTGTGGTGCCATTCAGACAAGGGGCAACTTTCTGTTGCCGTGTAGTGCCCTTTAGCCAAGCGGCAATTTTTCATTGTTTTGGATCTGAGGTTGTGCATCTCAAGAGTAAATTCCGTGTTGGTCGAGCAGTGGCCATTTGCAAAAATAGTTTTTGAGAATTTTTACTGAAGTTGACTAATTTTATCGAAAATTTGCTCCATTTTTTCCAAAAACTGGACCATATCTTGGACCCAAAAAGGAAAATTTTTAGTGCTCATAACCTAACTTGCATGATTTTAAATCAGAAAATCGAACAAGCATGTTGATCTAACTCTCATGTTGGTCAAAATTGTTTTAGTAGAAAACCAAAACAAAAAATGGTCAAAATAATGAATTAGGGGCACAGTTGAGTCAGGCTTCCTGTCTTTTCCCCCTTGTCAATGCATTTGCCAGAAAGGGACCATACTTGCCAGAAAGGGCACCGTATTCGCTAGAAAGGGCATAGCTGAAGCTAGCTGCAAAGGGCCCAAAGCTTTCTCATTCTCTAAGCAGCGAGGTATCAAGCCAAGTACGAAGCACGAACTGGAAATGGAGCAGGATATTCAGTTCCCTAATCTGGATGATCAAATCAAAAATTGGCGTCTGACCCAGAATGGGGATGTAGAAAATGCAATGTGTGAGGCCAATTAATTGTATACCTTGCCGGTGAGACGTGTCGACTCATTTTCGGTCAAGCTAAGCCAAGGTCATCGTTAACCGATCTCAATTGCAAACCTACTTCACACCCAACTGTAGCGCAACCCCTCTGTGGGAGGAACTCACTGGCTGTGAGTGAAAGAAGAAGAATTTAGCAGAATGCTAGGGGCACGAGCCCACAACTTTCTGTTTATCCATCAACCACCCAGGGGAGGGATAAAAAATAAGAGAGATTGAAGAATAGAGAGATGTGCGCTGAGAGAAAAGGTGTGAAACGGGCTTTTTTAGAAAAATAGAGATTGAGTGCCAGAGTGATGTGAGAATCACAAATGAGAAAGGGTGGGAAACAATACCCGAAGAAACAGGCTCCCTGTGCGCATTTGAGTCTTGTGTTTTGTTGTGTTTTTGTTTGTCTCGATTCTTGTTTTGAGTCGTTTTGAGCGTCAATAGATGTGTTTAGGTTGTTTACCTTTTGTTTTCCTTTGTTGAGAGTTTTTGGCTGTAGTCAGTCGTAGGCTCAATACCCGGTCGAAAAACTCATTTCTCATTTCAAATCGTTTTGTGCTCAGAGTGCTGTGCCATTCTCCACATTTGTACAAAACAGATTCCTTTCTTTCATGAACTGCAGGGTTCAGCCCAGGTCATGTGAACAAGGACCTATCTGAAGCTATTTAGGTTCCGGACTGCAAAGCAAAAGAAAAGATGGAAAATGTGGAGCATCTTAGCATGTTTAAACTTCAGCAAATTCCAAGACTGCATTCCAGGTGCACCTTCTCAGGCCTCGCCGTTTCTCTAGAGTATGAGTGTATCTCGACCCCAAGTGTGAGCTTGCTTCAAGTCAGAATGGTAGTCCAAGAAGCACCTGTGGTTTTCACATGCAGATGTTATCTCTTGCCAATATAAACAGGGTGTACTTTTTTCGAGCTGAGTGTGTTGCAAAGCCCTCCGAGAGATAAATCAGAGGCACCAGAGTACATGTTTGATGCCCCGCTATTGCATAGAATGTGCACTTTCATATACACTTCTGTTGCATGCGTGCCGCGCATCGTTATGATTCATGCATAGAATATGCTTGCTTTCGATTCCGCATAGAATATGCTTTGCTTTCAATCATGCATAGAATATGCTTTCAATGTTGCATAGAATATGCCTGTCTCATTCATAGAATATGCTTTCAATATTGCATAGAATATGCTTTCCATGTTGCATAGAAAATGCACTCTTCCATACTTGCATAGAAAATGCTCAGATCCTTTGCATAGAAAATGCACTCTCCCATTCTTGCATAGAAAATGCTCGAATCCTTTGCATGGAAAATGCACCCATCCTTGCATAGAATATGCTTTCCATGTTACATAGAAAATGCCCCCAAACTTGCATAGAAAATGCATTTTATCGCAGTTTTTTTGTGTGCACCTCGTTTGCATAGAAAGTGCATTTTGTCGCACTTTCTTGTGCATTTTATCTCACTCGCACTGTCTTGTGCACTTACACTCTGTATCTCACTTGCACTGTTTTGTGCAGTTTACACTCGCACTTTATTGCGCATCGCACTGTTTTGTGCAGTTTATGCTTGCGCTTTCTTGCGTAACCTTTCTCCACTTGCGTGTAGCGCGTTTGGACGTACTCACACTATCATGTGCATCGCGCTTTCTTGCGCAACCTTTCTTCACTCGCGTGTGGCGCGTTTGGATGTTTGCGCTTTCTTACGCAACCCTTCTCCTCTCGCATGTGGTGCGTTAGGATGTCTTCGGTTTCGAACACTCGGATGAGTTCCGGTGTTTATTCATACCTCTTCTCCTCTTGCATGTGGTGCGCTAGGACGTCTTCGGTTTCGAACACTCAGATGCATTCCGGTGTTCATTTATTCACTTTCTCCTCTCGCATGAGACGCGCTTGGACGTATTCACATCCCTCTCTGGTCTAGGAGACCTTAAATCCTCTGAAGGTGCAATTCCTTTGGTGTTTGTCGTGCCCAAACGACTTCTGGTGGTCTGGTATAGCCACTTGCCTGTGTTTGCGGTGAGTTCCTAAGAGATCAACTGAGACGGTGGAAACTAGAGTTCGAATGGCCGATGGCTAGAACGCAAAGGTTCGGGATTTTCGAGACTAAAGTTTGGTTTAAATACCCAGGGGTGTATCCTCGGCTTGAAATCTGTATGGCAACCCCATAGATTGAGATAGCATGTGTATGCGCCTTAATTCTGGATACTGAACCAACCTAGTCTGTCACCCTGTTGGAGAATAGGGAAAGCTACGACCATAGCCAGGGAGAAAAGTAGTACATGTGGTTTAGAAACGCAAGATCTAGAAGAGGAAGATCCCCAGCAGCATGAGGTGAGTCATTGCCAATTGCCCTTGTAAGGTACTTTCACTTCCCAGCTACATTGCATTTTGTCACTATTACGTCTATTGCATTGCATATAGCATCTATCGCATGCATCTACTACATTATTTTATCACCTGCATCATTTCCATGATAAGCTTAGTTTGGCAAGTGCCCATCCTTTTCGCGTTGAAGCATGGTTCTGTGATAATTTGTACGCGCCTATTCCACTAAGAGAATTGTGGTCTGAGGGTGTCGGCACCTTTTCTGTGTTAGACGTGGTCTGTTTTGTGTCCATGCCTTTTCTAGGTAGAAATGTGGTTTAGCTGTGCGCCTTATTCATTGCATCCACTGCATTCATTGCATTGTATTTTGTTTTGTTGTATTCGGCATTTAGGATCATGATCTTTCCATAGCAAATCGTTCCTCGCTTATATCATGCCACCCAATTACTTGTGGTCTCTCTTCGAAACACACAGTTCTGCATGTGCACACGCCTATTCCACTAAGAGAATTGTGGTTTGAGGATTCCGACACCTTTTCTGTGTTAAACGTAGTTTGATTTTGTATCTCCATCCCTTTATGATATTTTTGTGGTTTTGCACTGTTTGTGGTTTGATTAATTCAATTACATTGTATATTACTACATTGTTTTGTTGCATTGTGCATATCATTTTGCATTCTGCCCCTGAACTATGCTGGTTTGATTCCTTGCAAAGGGATATGTAGGCAGCCCACGGGCGCAACCATTTGTTTTTGCATTTTGTTTGTTTGTCCAAGTCTTCGGCCTTGTCAAAAGTGGGTCGTCTCTGGGCTTAGACATTCACTCACGTCACTTCATGACTCTGAGCTCTGTTAAAGAGGGGCAACTGTAGACACCCCATTTTTGACCGCCCTTAAGACTTGGGCGCTACTGATGGTTTACTTGGTGATGAAAGATGTGCAAGACAAAAGTTCGATTTCTTCGGCAAGAGGAGAGTCAAATCCTAACCTCACACCCCATTTTGGACCAAAGCTATTTTGGATGGTTTTTAGACCTTAAAACCCTCTCTTTCAAAATATTTTTGAAATAAAGTTCCTACGATGTTTCAACGCTCACATTTTATTAAATGTCGCGCTTTTCGGTAAACCAAGCAAGGACAAAGTGGAAATGAATGAAAGAGAGAAGAAATCTTTGAAAATCTTTCAAAACACCTTGTTTAGGGGTTTGGAGTTGAAGAAAAGAGGAAATGAGAGAAGAAAACTAGTTTGGGAGAAGTTCGGCATGAATCCGGGTAGAACCAAAACTGAGCGGCTTCACCAAAATAGGCATAACTTTTTTCACAGTTGGAATTTTGATGCAAGTCTACCACCATTAGAAAGCTTACTTCCGGAGCTTCAATTTGGACATAACAATGACCTGAACAGGAATCTAGACGAAGGAGTTATGCCCATTTCAAGTTGTACCTGGAAAGCAGAATTTTGCCTGTCGACCAGAAAAATGGGCTGTCGACCAGAAATGATCCTTGTCGACCAGAAAAAGTAGCTGACGACCAATTGAGGTGGTTGGTTGACCACTTATGCCCAGAAAGCCCAAATTTTGAAGATATTTTCCCTCAAACTGTCTTCCACAACCTCCAGCTGTCCTATAATTAGATATTTCGACCAAACTCTTGTATATTGCTATATATGAGGCATTTCTCTCATTTGGAAAAAAAAAAAAGAACATTTTTGAGCAATTGTGGGAGCTTCTCACACTAAAATCTCTCTCTCTCTCTCTCTCTCTCTCTCTCTCTCTATCTACAAATTTCAGAGCTAAATTTCAGTTTTTCTCTCTAGTTTGCTCTCCCTCTTGCTCTTGTGTGCATACAATAGATATACTTGGAGATATACATCTCCTTTGCCTAAGCATCCTTGACCAAACTTGACCACCATTGGGCTGAGATTCTTTGGGACTTTTTTTGAGCTCCAAAAGGTGATTTGAGCTCAGATTTGTGCCTGTTTTGCAACTGTGCATCAAGGGTAAGAACTCTCTCCCTTTTAGCTTATTTTGCATGCTTGCTTGGCCATCTTTTCACACTACTTTGGGACTGTTTTTGGGGTGGTGTTGAACTACAAAAACCTCTGTTTTTCCTCTATTTTTCAGTCCTAAAGTGTTGGTTTGTGCCTTGTTTGGCTAGGGGGTTTTCCTCTCTTTTGCTCCTTGGCTTGTAAAGCTTTTTGAGCCATCTTTCACCACCTTTCAAACCAACTTTTTTGGCCTTTAAACCACTAAATTCCAGAGGAATTTCAGTGGTGAAAAGGTGGTTTGAGGCCCCAAATGGGCGGGGTTGTCCCCCTTCCTCTTCTCTTGTTTACTTGTGTTGATGGCCCATCAAAAGAGTATGTATTTCTATCTTCTTCAGGCGTTGTTTGAGCACTTTTTTGTGAGTTTTTAGACCTTCCATGACTTTTTTTTTGGTTGTCTTGGATGCTTCTTACATGCTTCATGTACTTGTAGTGCAATCCTCTTAGTTAGCCTAACATGCTCTATGCTTTGGACCACCATTTTAGCATGTTTTTGGCTCCACTCCAGCAGGCTTTTACTCATATTTTGGCATGTCTTAGTTCTGATTTTGGTCGACAAAGTCACCTCTTGCATGGTTTATGCACTTGTAGTGCAAACTTGTTCACTAGCCTAGCTTGTTTAGTGTTTTGGCCTATTGATCTAGCATGTGTATGCTTTACTCCAGCACATTTTTGGCAATGTTTTAGCATGCTTTCGGTCTTGATTTAGCATGCCTCAACTCTGTTTTGAGTAGTTTAGGTCATATGGGAGTGCATATAGTGTAGCTACACTCTCACATTTATCACTTCTTCATTGTGTTTGAGAGTTGTGTCTAATGTATGGCTTGCTAGCCAATGCATGAACATGTTGTTGTAGCTTTTGGTGCCTCATTTCTAGCATGATTCTACCATTGTTGTGGCATGAGGTAGGTTTGACTATTTGAGCATTGTAGTACATGCTTCATGCGTGATGTATTTCACTTGCCTTGATGCCTTAGCTCCTAAACATGCCATGCATGCATTGCTTACATGATAGAGCCTTGTGCATACCACTCTAGCATTGATAGATAAGCATGTTGTTTGCATGTATGTTGTGTTGCATTGTGTTTGGATCGGATGTTGATCCAAACACGAGAAACGAGGGGTGTTTCATACTTGAAGTGATGAAACGCGCCTAATTTCTCAGTCGCCGACCCTCTTGATCAAACATGATAGAGGTGGAGGCCCTTATGTGTTATTTGTGCATTCATTGACATTGACTTGTGCAAACTTGGCTTCTCAGCCATCGTGCATTGTGATGCTCGGTTGGTGGCCCGAGAGTCGAGTACCGCACTCCCTTGAGCTTGAGAAATTATAGGGAGGGTGGTTGTGCACACATATCTTGCAAATACACTGCTATGCCCCTTGTTGTTCTCTGTTACAGCAAAACTGGAGCTTGGCAAATTTCTGGTCGGCAGACTAGTAAAGGTGGTCGACCGACCACTTTTCTGGTCTACAACCATTTTTCTGGCCTACAGGTGGTCTACAGCCCCATTTTCTGGTCGGCAACCCACCAGGAGGTCCTTATGTTGAAGCAGAAGCAATTTGGAAGTTAGTGCACTTTTCAGAGATCAGATCAAATGCAAACAGAGGCAATTCTGGGCATAGCAATAGATTTCCGAGCGAGGCAATCGAGCTTGCATGCACCCCTCCCCCCGGGGACCTCTTTTAACTATTTTAGCTACTTTACTTAGTTAGCTAATTCGTCGGTTTTGTACCTGATTAGTTAATGTGCTTAATTAATCGATTTGTTTTGTAATAATTAGTTAACTACGAATAGTTAATTAGTTTTGTTTTGTAATAATTAGTTTAATTAGCGTATCTAGTTAGCTTATTATTCAGACCCTCTGTCAAGAGGGAAAATATTGTAATAAGTGTGCGTGTGTGTGATGCATGTCTTCCAACCCCATTTCTTTCTCCCTTTTACTTATCCGCTTTTGATGGTTAGTTTAGGGCATATTTCAATTAGCATACTTATGCTTTGCATGCGTGCATCATTCATTTGTCTTGCATGCACCGGGCTTGGCGCATCATTCAAACTGCATTGTATTTTAATTCCTATTTGAATACTTGTATCAAATTGTTGCATTCATATGCTATCTTGGCCAGCCGAGCCTATTTTAGCTGCATATTTGCATGTGTTGCATTAGGCATTGTTAACATAGCTAGGATCATGCATTGATTACTAACTAGCTTCTGTTTTGGCTCGGAGTACACTGTGAGTGTTTACCCTTCAGCATCCTTGCATGTGTGTAAGTGACTGCCATGATAGCATGTTTGCCATGAGGCTATGTGCTTATGTGTTTAAATGCATGAATTCCTGTGGTGAAGGCTTGATTGCCTGAATTAGAACAACTCGATGATTGTGAGTTTTAAGCCCACTTGAAGTGGCAAAATCATGTTTTTCTAAGCCCACTTGAGGTGGCAAATCCGTGCTTTAGCCTACTTGCGAGTAGCACTTTCAAACCACTTTAAAAAACAAACGTGAGTTGTTTTGTTCCAATCCGCGTGATTGAGTCTATACTTGTATGCTGTGCGCATCACATAGTAATTTTAGATTAATAAACCGGAATAAGAACACATGTTTCAAAAACAAATATCATGTTAGTAGCGGCCGATCTTTGATTGGGCGAGCGGGGTGCTCATTTCAGGACCTTCCCCTCTCGTACCCAAGTTCCCGAGCCGAGGCAACTTTGGTGATGACGGACTCGTGGCCTTAAGCACGAGTCAGGGTTTCCTAAATTTCCCAAAAATAAAATATTTAGGTGGCAACTCTGAAATCTGGCAAAACAGTCCATGTTTGGCGCTTTTTGATTCAAAATCGATTTTCCAAAACGATTTGACGGATTTGGACTCTTTGGTGATTTATCAGTCTTACATTGAACTTTGTGAGATTAGATTCAGAACCGTGACAGGAGTCTGAACTGTAGTAGTTATGAACCCAATTCGCGCCCTGCGCGCGGAGCGGAGTTC
>JAPPVO010000527.1:0-30149 GCA_030407325.1 Camellia japonica | reverse complement strand
TAGAGCTCTACTTTTAGAGCTACTAATCACCACTAATATAAAAAACGAATGTGATGGCTGAACTGGGAAGAGTAATGAGAATGTTTTCTACTTCTCAATTGGTTGTCCTATAATACTTTATTGGGTAAATTACAAATACACATCTTGAGATTTGATTAAAATATAAATCGTTCCTTGTAATTTTTGAAATTACATTCCACCCCCTGAGATTTCTAATTTCATAACAAATTGCCCCTTTTATTAATACATCATCAAGCCAATTAAAAGTTTTTAATGATGTTGTAAATATGTTTCAATTAATTAGGTAATTTTATTATTGTATAGGAGAGAAATTATCAATTTCTTTTTTTACTTAATTCTGTTAAATAATTTTTTTTAACACGGAGCGTAATTTTTCAAACTACAAGAGACAATCTGTAGTTTAAACAAACATTAGAAGGTGTATTTATAATTTACCCTACTTTATTTTGGGAGTGTCACACCATATGATAGGAGTGAGAGTCTAATGGGACTGTGTACGTGTTTGGCCTAAGCTATTAAGCCCTGATTTGGTTGATTTTTTTTTTTTTTTTGAATTATTTTAATTACTATTATTATTAGAGGTAATTACTTTAAAAAATTCTCTTGTAAATACTTGTATGTCAATTAGTTCAAATAAAATTATTGATTTTATTTCAGTTTTGAATTTTTAAAATCAATAATTAGTATTTTTGTTTTGTTTTCAGTTAACTTTTTTTGATATTTTAGTCATTTAAAAAATTTAATAAATACAACAAAAAATATAAAAATATACTAAATTTTATATTCTTTTATAATTTTTAGTATTTAGTAAAAACTTTGAAAATTTTCACAAATTTTAAAATTTTTAAGTGTATCAGAATTAAGTGTATCTTAAAAAAAAAAAAATAGACAAAAATATTAAAAAGTTCACAAAAACCAAAAAAAAAAAAAAAATTGTGAATTAAAAGCTCTAAATCTATAGTAATGCATCAAAAAATTAGTAGTGACTTAAAAATTAAAATCCGCCTAAAATTGAATAAAATTCAACAATCTATATCTATTTATCTATACTATTATTAAAAGTGAATGACTCACTTGGTTTTCATGAATCTCTTTCTCTTCTTTTGTCAAGTGACATTTTCTCCTTGCGTCAAGTGTCAATTTTTTTATTTAACAAAAAAAAAAAAAAAAAAGATTCCAAGATGGTTACAAAATTTGATCCTATGGTCATTCATTGATTGACATGATAAAGAACACTTTTACTACTTGAATAATATAAAAATATATTTTTAATTCAAAATTAAAATATAATACATCTACATAATACCATAAGTAAGTTTTTGAATTCATCCTACAAACAATTGTCCTATGGATGGTTGAGATCATTGATAAGAACATGATCCCACGGCCTAAATCTGTGAGATACAGATAATATGAATAGGTGAGATTCCACTCTTACAAATAGTTGAACGGCTGAGATTTATTTAATCTCAAAATGGACGATGGTGATGAGATTCTCCATTCTCACTCGCTGTACTCCAACTTCCTGCACAAATCCAAATGGGGATGCAAATCAACACACCCATTTGTCAACAAACTCGAACTCGGTTTGTTGAGAATACGTTCGAATTTTGTTTATTAAATTTTTATTGCGTTTGAGTTCGAGTTTGAATTTGTTAAAATTTTAATAAACAAATTTAAATATACTAAAATTCGGTTTGTTAGTTTGGCTCGTTTGTTAATTCGTTTAATATTTATTTACATAATAGAATAACAGGAAACACTATGATGTGCATCATATGTACCTTATAACTAAAAAAAAAATGACATAATTTTAATTTTTTGAGTTATAACTGAAAAAAAAAAAATCATAACTAAACATAACATATGATATAATTAAAGAACTCATGAGTCATATCTAAAGAAGAAAATTTGTCATAAAAAAAAAAAAAAAAAAAGGGGTGCATATGATACACTCTTTTCAAAAAGATGTATATTAAAAATTCCCTAGAATCAATATATTATTTATATATTAAATAATGTACAAATATGTATAATATAAATATGTTAGTTATATATGTAAATAATATAAATGTAAATAATAGCTAAATTTATTTATATGTACATAATAGTTAACTATAGATAATACATTTATGTAATAATAATGGTAGATATTATTATTTTGGTAAGATATTGACTTTTTTTTAATATGTTTGTATATATTATTTATATTATTGTATAATCAAAATTTTAATTGTAACTTTAGTGTCATACACAAGTATGAATTTATAATTTCTTCTGCTCATTAAGGCTTGTAAACAAGCTCGAATTCGAGTCAAACATAAACTAACTCAAATCAAGTTCGATTCATTAAATTTTTATTGAGATCAGACTTAAACTCGAACTCATTAAAATCTTAACGAAATAAGGCTAAACATATTAAAACTCGGCTCGGCTCGGCTCATTTGCAGCCTACCAAAGGACTTTCTCTCTCCCTCTCTCTCTCTCTCTCTCTCTCTATGACACAGAACAGTTTAATTGGTCAAGTGGGGGCTCGAGTTTAGGGCTTCATTGATTCTGAGCTCTCAAAGCAAGCACCATTAATCTCTCTCTTTCTTTGTTTTCTTTTTGATTTTGTTTGTATATGAACTCCTAATGCTACGTGAAGGCAAGGTATATTATAATATTGTCTCTCCTCTCTTCTATAAAAATGGGGGAAAATCTAATAACTTACAAGGATACTAGCAATTGATTCATCTGTGTTTGATATTTATTATTATATTGTCATTGTCTTTCTGTGTATGTGTGTGTCTTTATTGAAATTGTGTGACTGTAACTCTTACTTGGCTACAGTATTGTATTTTGATACAAGGTATATTGAATGTATGTCATGTTTTTTGTTGTGCATTTTTCTGATGTTAATTTTTTTTTTTTTGGTAAACATACAAACTTTTTCTGATGTTAATTGGTTCCTCTTTTTTTTTTTTTTTTTCTCATAACTGCATTTGTTTATAAACCAGTAATCAGGTTTTTTGCAGGTGGAAAGAGGGGGAGTAGTAGGTGTTACAGGTGGTTTTTAGGTTGTCCCCTTAATCAGGTTTTTGGTTGTTTTATTAATTTACTCATACGATCCCCTGTCTTTACCTTAGAAGTGCTTATTAGTTGGGTTTTGGTTCACAAATTTTTCTTAAAGGTGGCAATTAGTTGAGTTTACAAATCAAGTTGTGAATTGGCTGATTCTTGGCAGATTCATTATTGAGCCATAAATTTGTTAAAAACATTTCATTTGTTTGGTTGTTTTGCTTGATTATCGAAATACATTGATTTTTAATCAATATATAGATTTTCTAATTTATTTTACTTCTTTTAATTTTTATTGCATTTTTTTCATTCTCAAAAGTGGTGGAGAGAAGAAGTAACCCAATATCTAGTTTTGTATTGCATTGTAAAAGGTACGTTAGTTGTTTTGCTTATATTTTATAACAATATCTTTTTTAACTGTTTTTAAGCTCTGAAACTGCTCGATGTTTTTTTCATTATATTGGTTCAACTGCATTGATCAATTGGATGTTGGATAATGCAAAAGACCAAGAAATTTGGCAGCTTACTATGGGATGTAATCTTCTAGGGATGTAAGAAAATTGGTTGCTTACCTTTTTTTTGCTCTAAATAGTTTGAATGCTCTCAATTGAATCTTATTAGATATTTTGGATTGATTATGAAAAAATGTTGTGTTGATGTCCATGTTAAGTTTTACGTTTTTGTTATTTCAGCACAACCTTTGAATAATATGTTTTTTTAAGGGGAGTAAATGATCATCTCTAAACAAATTGTCTTCATTGTTCAAAGTAGGACTTCTTTGGTACCCAAAAGCATTATTGAAGTGGACTTCTATGGTATTTTGTACAAGATTTTGCTTAGGATGGTAAAACTTTGATGCAAATGTTCCCGTCACGAATCAGGTGGAGATCCTCGTCATTTCATTTTTATAATTGAAGATCTTTATTATATCATCTAAGAATTGTGAAACAATTATCAGAATTTATCAATATTTTAAATTTAGCAATCACCTCATTAAACAAAATTAATAAAAAGAAAAAAATAAAAAATAAAAACACTACTAGAATCAACAGGAGAAATATTTTCATAAATGTTTGAAAGGGCCTACCTAGGTACAAGAGGGATAGAACAACTGAAACAAAGGATTAATTGTACCATGTCCTTTAAGAGATATGGTAAATCCTATGGTATGCACCCCCAACACAAAAATGTGCAATTTTATCAAAAAATTTCGTAACATTAACTATAAAATGTGTAATCTCACCATAAATTTATGTTATAAAATGTCCAAAATTTTGCGGTTGATGTTGCAAAAATTTGTGGTTTGGTTATGAAATTTTTTGTTATGCCAATTTGTGGCGAGATTATATATTTTGCCGTTGATGTTACGAAATTTTGTAGTAGGATACATACACATATAATATTGCAAGTGCATGTGCATGTGCATGTGATGCAAGGTAGAATAATGAGATGAAACTCAAATACAAAGATTAACTACAAATTTCATAAAAGAGATACTCTCTCTTGAACATATATTATTTCTCTCAAAATAAGATGCTCTACCCTAAGACTCACTATCATTATTTATAGGGAACAAGCCACAATACAATAGGAGATAAGCTAAGGTAATACTCACTAATCAAGCCAAAATCAAAGATAATATGAAAATTACAAAAAATAGAAAGATTTGAGTTAATCTCAAATCTAGAAACTAGAATAAAAATTACATATTTTGGGAAAAACCTAACCTCAAACGGATTTGTTTACACCAAGTAATTAACGAATCAATTATTTTCAAAAATAGCGAAGTCATGAAATTGGAGACCTAAATATTAGAATTTGACCGAAATCCATTGTACGCCACGGCAAATAGATGGATATTGATTGTGACGTCATTTTCAGTATTTCGACTAAATTCTATGTCATTCCGAGCACATACTAACTCACATCTACTAGTGCTTTTTGCCTTTGCTATGTTTGTCCATGAGTTCTAGAAAACTCTATGGCCAAACACTCTGCATTAGTATGTCAAATACTTTGGATGTGAAGGAGTTGCTTTCTGATCTTGTTCAGCTTGACAAGAACCTTTTTAATGTCACTCCTCTCCACAGGTATATCACTAGTGCACTCTAAACCCAACTCTAAAATAGCAAGAAGAATGCTTTGTGAGGTAACCATGTCACTGCCATTTTGCATCCGCAATAAACCACCATCCACTATTTCCATAATTTTGTTGGGAAGTGATGCGCTCACCCATTGCCTTAAATTGATTTCTGCAGAGAACATTTCATCTGTGGGTTTCTTTCTTGTGAATGTTTCCAAAAGCATCACACCATAGCTATATATATCACCATTTGTTGAGACTCGTCCTTCGGAGCCATACTCTGTATAAAATATGAAAATTGTTATATATCACTGATCTTTATTACCATTTTATATTGCCATCTATATGGATACTTATAATTGACTTCCTTGTTTGAAGATGATTATGAAAAAATCAATGAAAACAACTAATATCTTGCCAAGTATCCTGGTCATATAAAACGGTGAAAAAAATAGATGATATATAGCATTTTAAGGGGTAGCTCAATTAGGCAAAATATTTTATTCAAAATTGGTTAAATTGATGGATAACATACACACCTATGATCCATAAAATATGCATTTTGTGTCACTTTAATATACCAAATTTGAATTTTTGTCGATAAAGTTTTTAAAATTTGAGTCAAACTTCTCCAATTTCACCCAACAGTCTAAACATTAACAAGTAATTAGATAAATTCATCTATGGTACCAATAGTATGTGTGTCATATCACTTGAGTCTCTAAAGTTCTAAATTTATCAAATTTATCCAATAGCATTGTAAGGCTATGCTTTGTCCTCTTAATTAGTGTTTAGTGACCAAAGCAACAAATTGAAGACTTTGGAAAATAAGTGACATGAAACACACTTTGAGGATTATAATTGTAGTTATTACTATTTTAATGATTTAAACAATCCCTTTGAAATTAAACCAATTTGTTTCAAATTGAAAATTTTAGGAATAAAATTGACAAAATTAAAACTCGGGACGAAAATAACATGACCGAATATATTTTAGGAACCTAGTGTATTTTATTCTAAAATGATTCATTGCCTCATTTTTCTTCTTCTTCTTTTTTTTTTGGCTAGATAATCCTTTAACCTAGTAATCTAATTAATCTAGTAATTAGTGTCAATATTAGGCATGTGGTTCAACATTAAAGTTGCATTGAAAAGGCTAAACCTATCTCAACTTGACATTATGTTCTTGATGAAAGCAATATATTGACACTTAACATAAGCCATCTATGGTATTTCTTTGACGAACTTAAAATATAAAATTTACATTCAAGACATGCATGCCAAACAAATTAATAATAAATACATAGAAAATTGATTTGTAACAAGTCTATCAAATGAGAAACATAAAGTAAATAAAGTAATTAAAACATTTACCTGGAGCAATATAGCCGATGGTACCTAAAGTCCTGGTTTGTATTGCAGTCTTGTTTTCAGCTAAAATTTTTGCAATGCCAAAGTCAGCAACATGTGCAACCATGTCTTCATCGAGAAGGACATTGCTTGGCTTCAAATCACAGTGAACCACAGGCTCTAATTGACCATAATAAAGATATTCCAGAGCTAATGCTACATCAATCATGATGCCAATCCTTTGAAGGAGATTAAGGCAGGAGTTATGAGAATATAACCACATTTCAAGGCTTCCATTAGACATATATTGCAAAACCAATGCTCTTAACTCAGGATTAGAGCATGCCGTTATAACTCCAACGAGATTTCTATGTCGAGTTGTTCGCAACACTTTACATTCTACATCAAAACTTCTGAAAGCTCCTTCAAGTTGCAAATTTAAAACCTTAACAGCGACAATTGTCCCATCTGAAAGTACACCTTTGTATACCGAGCCATAGCTTCCTACTCCAAGCAAGTTGGCTTCGCTGAAGTCATCTGTGGCTCGTAGAAGCTCTAGATATGAAATCATTCTGTGCTCCATTGTTGCATATGAATCTATCAGATTTTGACTTTGGACATTATTTCCATGATTTCTTTTCACAATATACACACCAATAGAAAAGATTAGCGTCAATGCAATGACAGGAAGAATGTATCGAAAATTAATTTTAATCATCGACTTCTTGGAACTATTGCTTGCACATGGTGGCACTTTCAAAATAGGATTCCCACAAAATGCTTCATTCTCCATGAAAGACCGTGATGTAAGGTTCATGAACGGCCCTTCATTTGGAATCTCCCCAGCCAACTTGTTGCAAGAGAAATTCATGTATTGGATATGTGAAAGTGCCTCAAGAGACTTAGGTATCTGTCCAGATAGATTGTTATGTGAAAGATCCAAGAAATCCAATGTTATCAAATTGCCCATTGTGTTGGGAATGGGTCCCGAGAATGAATTCCTAGATAGGTTCAAAGAAGTTAGGCTTTGAAATGACCCAATAACTCTCGGAATGCTTCCTGAGATTTGATTCCAAGATAAATCCATGATTTCCATCACTCTCGATGGTCTTATGTTTGGATCTAGGCTTCCACCTAAGGAATTGAACGAAAGACTCAAGTACCTTAAAGTTTCAAGGTTCCATAAACTTGACGGTATGAAGGTCAATTTATTATGAGAAAGCTTCATCACTTGCAAACCCTAAGATTTTCAATGCAACTTGGGATCGATCCAGATAACTTATTTGTTCTGCAATAAGTTCCCTAAGTTGCTCAAAAGGCAAATCTGATTTGGAATTGATCCATGAAAGTTGTTACCATCAAGATACAACCTTTGCAAGCTTTTAATTTCTCCAAGAGTTGAGGGGATGTTTCCATTCAGATTATTGTTAGACAATGCAAGTAGATTCAAATTCCTCAAAGAACCAATCTCTTTAGGAATTGTACCAATTAGTTGGCTTTCAGTTACATTGAGTTTTGCAAAGAGTTTGAAAGATTTCCAATAGAATTGGGTAGGGTGCCACTCAATTTATTTTGTCCCACTACCAACTCCACCAAGGAAGTACAATTTGTCAAATCTGTGAGAAAACTAAGTTCAATACTTCCTGGTTCGTTTGTCAGTTGATTTTGATATAAATGCAAAGCTTCTAGGTGTTTCAGATCGCCTAAATGTTTTGGTACTGGTCCAGTAAACAAGTTTTCCCCTAGCTTTAGCATAGTGAGCTTAGAAGAATTGCAGAGAGATGAAGGGATGTTTCCAGTTAGTTGATTGTGACCCAGAAGGAGGAGTTCAAGATTAGGAAGGAAAATGCCATTATTTATTGGAAGGTTTCCAGAAAAGGCATTCGAAGTCAAGACAATTTTAACCATTGAAGATTTGTTAAAAATTGCAGAAGGTATTGGGCCTGTGAGATAATTGAATGCAAGGTCAATTACCTTCAAATTTGGAAGTTGTGCCAATTCAGTTGGAACGTTTCCATAAATGTGATTCACATCTAGCCCAAACCCTTCTAAGCTTGAAATGTTGCCAAAGGAAGGTGGAATAGTACCTAGAAGTTATTTCGTCCAAGAGCAAGGAAGCGTAGAGAGGGTATGGTGCTCAATTCTTTTGAATTCTACCACTAAATTTATTACCAGCAAGAGATATCACTTCAAGCCTTTGACAGTGGTGTAAACCCAATGGGATGTTTCCTTCTAACATATTATGAGATAAATAAAGGGTTTTTAGGCGACGTAAATGGCCTATTTCATTTGTTAGATGACCGTAGAAGCTATTGTTGTGAAGATAGAGTAGTTGGAGGAAAGAAAGATTACCAACATGAAGAGATATGGTCCCTTCGAGACTCATGTTGCTAAGGAGCAAGCACGTGACTCTTTGCCTATGTCAGCTACATAAGACCCCCGCCCAGCCACAAAAATTGGATTCTTTCGTCCAGTTTCTCAACACATTGTTGGGATCATTTTTGATGGATGATTTGAAGCTGAGGAGAGCTAATTGGTCTGTGAAGTTCGAGGAACAAATGGCCAAATCAACCATGCATAAGTGCACTAACAGTGCCAGAGCTCCTATAAGAGAAGCATTGTACAGCCTCCTCACGAACATGATTGAGAGAGAGAGAGAGAGAGAGAGAGAGAGAGAGAGAGAATGCTTAAGCTTAAGCTTGTGAAAATGTATCCTCATAGTCATATCCATACATTATATATAGAGTTTTCCATGTAATCTATTCGTCAATAACTAACTATGGTTAGATTTATCCATACATATATAACTAACTATGGTTAGATTGTAGAATTAGAGAACTAGAGTCAGGTTAGATGGTTATGGTAGTGTATATATCTGTGGGATGTATCATTGTAAAGACTTGAAGAATTCAATACAGATTTTATTCTTTCATTGAAATTCATCAAAAAAAAAAAAAAAAACTTTGCTGTCTTCTATGCTTTTGTGGCTGCATTGGCCACGTGACGTCTTGTGGGTTATTTATAATGTTAAAAATAAGGTTTAGCTTTTCATAGATTCACATCTCAATTTGAGATAACGTTTTACCTAGATAAATCTATTTTTTTACCAATTTCGGTGATGTGAATCGTTTACTTTTTATGGCTTATTGAGTACAATTTTCATAAAATGATTAAATATTGGTACCTATATGTTTGAATCATATTTATTTTACGAAAATGGACTACAAATATAATTTTAAAAATAGCCATTTTGATTTATACATATAATTACCAATGTCAGTTCATTTTGATTTTTTACATAAATATTTTACTCCACGAGTCCTAAAATATAAACGACTTAATCACCGAAATAGGACCTAAACTAGGCCTAAAACTAGGCCTAACAAGTGCAAACGTTTTTTCAAGTTGAAATGATCAATTTGAGAGAAGTCAACCCAAAAATAATATATATATATATATATATATATCGATGAGAATGCCTTCTAGTCCAAAATTTTGGATTGAAGGGCGCTATCTGGGCCCATGATTTCCATCCCGTTTTAATGATCCGAACTGTTCATTTTGTTGGGCATTTTATTATTTCATTCACACAAAATATTAGGTCTGTTAATTGTAGCCTATTTAATTTATCATATTTGTCGCAAAAAAAATTAGGTCGATCTATTATTTTATTTTTTAATTATCTAGAGTAAGTGAATTTCAAAGTAAAAAGGAATTTGCTTAAAAAAATTCAAAAGTGTTTTTAAAATTATTACCAAACAAAATGATGGTTGGTTTGGCATGCACTATATAATACATCTTTTTATCTTTTTTCATCATATCACCTCTCTATTTTTCTGCACATCTTTTTTATAAAGATAAAAAGTACATTTTTTTTATAGGTGTAGATTCTTATTGGGTGATGTCCACTAATTATTAAATACGACCAGATTATATAAAATAAAATATTAACAATGTAAACAGAGCCGTTAATGGCACGTCAGAAAATTATAGTTTTGTTTGGTTATTCAGTTTTAATTTGTTTTTATTGATTTTTGTTTTTCATATTTTGACCATTTTTTTAATTTTTAAATAAATTAAGATTAAATACATCTAAAAAGTAAAACAGTTTAACTGAAATAAGAAAAGAATTCACTAAAAATAAATAACAATTCATACAAATTGATTAAAATATAAATAAAAATCACTAAAAATAAATGATAACTCATTTAAAGTAGTTTTTGAAAAATCAAACCAAACACTATTATTTCAAGCATGTGTTACTTAAAAAGGACACTTTTACCTTGACTCTTCAGTTGCCATTCCATCAATACAATTTTCTCCATATTTATTAAAAATTATTTAATGATTCTGGGCAAATCTATGTGATGTCTTAACTTGATATTTTATTGATTTAAAAATGCTATCAACTGTGAAAGTGTTCCAAATTTAGGAGGTGGATTCTCTTCAGACAAGGAGGGCTTTGTTTTGGTAAGTGGAGTTCATTATGAGTACCGTTTCATTAATTCAAATCGTTTATTTTGTCAAACACTTTTTGTATATTATCCATATAAAAAATTAGATTGATTTGATAATCGTAACATATTTAATTTATCATCTGTTGCATTACAATATAATTAAATCAGGTGGCTAAAAATCATAAACAAAATCATTCATTCTATTTGGTTTTGAATTTTTATAAACACTTTTTCAGTTTTCAATTCATTTTTTTAGTGAACTTTTTAAATATTTTTGTCAATTTTTTTAGATGTTTCTAATTTAGATATACTTAAAAAGTACAATATTTGAGAAAACTCTTAAAAAAAATTAGCAATACAAAATTTTACTGGATTTTTGTACTCTCTTTTTTTATAGTATTGGCGAATCTTTTACAAATTTTATACTTTTTAAGTGTTATTTAAATTATGTGGATCTAAAAAGTTTTTAAGAGAAAAAGAAAGAAAGAAATTGACAAAAATATTTAAAAAGTTCAAAACAATAAATATATATTCACGAATTTAAAACTCAAATACAAAATTTAAAAACTCAAAACAGAGTAGCTTTTGGTAACGTTTACATTTTTGTTTATGTTTACAAAATTTTTATAAATTGATTTTTCTTTATTTTTAGAAAAACATAAACTACAAAGCCGTTTGGTAACACTTACGTTTTCAGTTTTCTGTTTATATTTACAAAATTTTAAAAACTCAAATAAAAACTTGTTTGGTAAAATTTTTGATTTATAAATCAGTGGTTCTCAGTTTATAAATTTGGCCAAAAATGAAAAACAAAAAATGTATTTCCATTTTGAGTTTTGAGTTTTTTTTTTTTTAACCACCCAACATTAGCTACCACTTACCACCATTTTCCACCACCGTCTTCCGCCGCCACCATCCGCCACCACCACCTGCCGTCACCACTTACCACCCACCTGCCACCACCACCCACCACCCGCCACCACCACCCACCACCACCTGCCACCCACTCACCACCACCATCCACCCCTCGTTGCCACCACCACCATCACCACCACCACCTACCACCACCCACCACCACCACCACTCGCTACCACCTACCACCGCCACCGTTACCCACCCACTTACCACCACCACCACCCCACCCGCTACCACCCGCGACCGCCCACCACTACCCGCCATCCGCCACCCACCTGCCACCACCACTACCACTACCACCACCACCCACTCGCTACCACCACCACCCGCCACCGTCACCCACCCACCCACCATTACCACCCACCATCCACCACCGCCACCACCACCACCCACTCGCTACCACACCACCCGTCACCGTCACCGTCACCCACCCACCCACCACCACCACCACCATCACCACCCCACCCGCCACTACCACCCACCCGCCATCCGCCACCCACCTGCCACCACCATCACCACCCGCCGCCACCACCACCACCACCCACTCGCTACCACCCGCCACCGTCACCCACCCACCCACCATCACTACCCACCACCCCACCCGCCACCACCACTACCACCTGCCACCGACCTGCCACCACCACCCACCACCACCACCCACTCGCTACCACCCATCACCCGCCACCGTCACCCACCACACCACCACTGCCACCACCTACCCGCCACCACCACCCACCCGCCACCACCCACTCACCACCACCCACCACTACCCACCACCACCTGCCATCCGCCACCCACCTACCACCACCACTACCACCACCCGCCGCTACCACCATCACCACCCACTCGCTACCACCCACCACCGCCACCACCCGCCATCTGCCACCCACCTGCCACCACCACTGACCACCCGCCACCACCACCACCACCCACTTGCTACCACCCACCACCCGCCACCGTCACCACCACCACCCACCCACCACCACCACCACCTACCACCCACCGTCACTAATTTCCACCACCGTCTTCCGCCGCCACTTACCAGGCACTAATTCAATGGAGAACTCGATCTCCGGGTGAGGTGGTAAACTAGTAAGATCTTCTGGAAAGACATCCGGGTATTCACAAACTACCCTTGGTAACTCAACACGAGCCCTGTCACTCTCACTATGCAAGAGAGTTGCAAAAAGGCCACTAAGCTTGCTCTTACTACGACGGTCAACAACTGGTGACAAGGCTCTATCAACTCAGTTCCCCCGAAAATAGAAACGATCACTACCCGAAGTGCACACTGTAACTCTCTGACGGTAACAATTAATCACAGCTTGATAAGAACACAACCAGTCCATGCCTAAAATGACATCAAAACTCGACATATCTAGCAACACAAAAGCAAACGAAAGTCGACGCTCGGCAACTTCTATTTCATAATCACGACAACCCCAGTCTAAATCAACTATACCCCCAACATGTGACTCTACTCTGAGTGGAGGCACTAACCGTGCTACTTCTAACCCCAATGCAGAAGCAAATGCAATAGATATAAATGAATGAGACGCACCTATGTCTATCAATACATTAGCTAAAGAATTACACACAACAAAAATACCTCTCACAACTGAGGATTCTGGCAACTGCTCTAGCACGGTAACAACATATACGCGCCCTTGTGGCCCCTGATTAACTTGCCCCCATCTTGGAGCATAGGCCTGTTGTACCGACTGAGCCGAAGTGGCTCCCTGATTAGCTCGTGAAGCCTGAGCTGAATGAGCCTGCTGGTGGCTCTGAGTCTACTTTGACCTTGATGCGCCAAATACGCCTCCCAACTGAGGGCAAGTTCTCTTCATATGCCCCGACTGACCACATTGATAACAATTAAATCCCTGGCCTCCATTGTTTGGGAGGAGATAGGGGATGGACTCCATTGATAATTAAGTTGGCCAGAGTGTCCAGGGTGAAAGTCCCGAAATCTTATATTCATGGTGTCGGTTCCTTCGGACGTTGTTCCGTAAAATGGCAAGAAATAGAAGTGTTGAATTGATGAATGTGTTGAATTGTGAACCATTGAGTTGTAGTCTCATATTGGTTGTTTTGATAATAATGAACTTGATTAATTGATTTACCCGACATGGGAAAAATGGAAATAAAATGAGATATTGGATATCTATATTAACTGATCTTGAAAAGCATACGTATTGGTTAAGAATGTTGCACCTTTATCTGATGCTCATGTTTTAGTTAATTCTCATATATGGTATAGCATATCTCTACTGGGTTTTGACTCACCCTACTTGGGACACAATTTTCAGGTACATGTGACATGCTACCTCCAAGGTATAGCTTGGGAGGTTGAGGGACTGAAGGCTTCATTTTGCTGTTTTGTTGTTATCTTTGTATTTAAATATAAATTCAAGCCGAGGGCTTTATATGTAAAAGAGTTAGGACTCTTCTTTTGTTGTAACCAAGTGATAACTTGGAAAGCTGTAAGCCCGTAGGGCACTTATTTTTGTTATTAGCAGTTAATAGTTACATGCTATAGTTTCAGGAATGGATATTTATGAAAGTGTAATGCATGTAACATTTTTTGTAAAGAAGACTTTGATGAATGAAAACGTAACATTTCTATTATGTTTTATAGATCTTATGAATGGTTGGTTTATATCTTATTTTGAGGGTGTGACAAATCAACAAGATTTTTAATGTTCACACCCATAGAATTTCTTGAGTGGCAATAGAAATTTCTGAGCAGTGCTAACAATCACATTGTATGATCAACACAGTTTGATATCTTAATAAATAGGGTCAAATTGTCTAATAAATAGAATTAATTTCAACGATAAATAAAATTACAAAAATGATTTCATATTTTGATAAAATTATCTCATTAACCGATTTTATTCATTACTAATTAAAGTTGCATTTTTTCCTTTAATGCTATTTTTTCCCTTTATCTAGATCTAACCGTTGGGAATAATTTTTGAATATGGTCCTAAAAAATCACTTCTTTATTATTTAAAATAATAATGTTACTATAACCACAGTAATAGCACTTACCCCTTGAAGACAAGCAAAGTGGGATTGATAAGTTTGAGAAAATAAAGGCTAGGAAGATTATGCAAGAGATGTCACTAAGCCGTTTCAATCAAAACTTCAATGACAACAGTTAGCACTTGAAATTTGTGGAGAAACTTAGACGGAGAGCCATGGCTTGTAATTCACTTCAATGACTTTCTGGAGGGTCAAGCGAGGTGGACTTCACTCCACAATCAGTCTCCGAGACCCTGACTTCATAAAAATGCCAAATGGAGTCCAGCGAGGTATACTTGACTCCACAGTCAGTCTGTCATGAACTATAATTAATTCTATTTGTATAGAAAATGGTAAATGCTTTTGAAGTTGTTAGGATTAAAGAATTTTTATATTGATTTTATATATAGAGACTAGAATACTCCTTTTGTATTTCCTTAAATTTCATCCCTTAATTTCCTTTCATTGATGGCAATCCCTTGGAGACCCACTAACCTCTCCACTAACTTTGAAAATAATAATTGTAATTCTAGCCTCCCACCAAACTCAATTTTCTATCCTCACAATTGATCCTCACTAGCTCTCTCCTGCTCATTTTCCATCTTTTTCAAACCAAGCTCTTCATTTCTTTGTTTTTGAGTTTTTGCTAAGTTTGACTTTATTGCTCAGCTCAATCTCAATGAAATCCTTAAGGATGATATCTTCTCTGCCACAAAAATCAATCTGTAATTTCTTGGCCAACTGCAAGGTTTCTTCTGCTCCAGCTCTAAGAGATTGTGTTTCTCTTCTTCATCCTCATCTTGATCAATTGGGTCCAGATTCTCATTGGATTCATCAGGTTCGATCGGATTATTTATGAACTTGAAAGGCAAACAAAGCCTTCTTTTTCAATCAAAGACTAAAAATAAATGACAGCAACATCAAGCAATTCAAAGTTGGACTTGTAATTCACTTCAATGACTTCATTAAAATGCCAAATGGGATCAAAGTCAATTAACTCTCAATTATTAATAGGAAATTAAGAACTGGACTTGACTCCACAGTCTTCATGCACTCCCCACCACCCTTCGCAGATAAGGGCTTTCATACCGCACACAATCAAAACAATTTAATCCAAGTCTTATGGAGCATATGGACCGGCATTGTTAGAAATTAAGAATTTAGATATAGAAAACTATTGAGAAAAAAAAAGTGTAGTCTATATTCAACCCTATATGGTGAAACACAGATTTAGAATAAATTAGACTACACACTATTTTTATTTTTATTTTTTTGTGTGTCTGAACTTTCGATCATTAACATTACTTGATGTAGCCCCCTTTAAAATAAAAATTAAAATAAAAAAACGTTACTTGACGTAACATGCACGGCCATCCAAGTCTTGTAGTAAATGGACAAGCAAGGCAAAAGATGGGCCAGGTTTGAAATTGTGTAAAATTTTGTGGGTTGATGGAAAATGCGATTCTAAGCATAATCCATGGAATTTCCATGGTCCCAAGGGGATTTGGGACAAATTCCATCCTTAGCGCCTTCAATTGTGAGAATTTCTTGTTTTTTTTCAAAGATTTGCAACTTTAATTACTCCTAGCCTAAACCTTGGAATCTGATTCCGTCAATTCTACCATTATTGCATGAGCATATATTAGTAGTTTCTTTATTTTATTGTAATATTTTTATTTTTAGTAATTTTCATTGTATTTTCTTATTTCTATTTTGCTCATTACAAAATTGCTAATTCTCATTGTTTTTTACTAGGCTAGGTTTTCTTTTGCTTATAAGTATTAGATGTAAGCTTTACGTTGTGTTTGGTTTGAGGATTTAGAAAAGAAAAGGAAAAAAAATGGGTGAAATTAGATAAAATATATATATAATATATATATATATATATATATTTATATACTAGCATATCACCCGTCTTATGCACATGATAAAATAATATATTATTTAATAAAAATATGATAACTATATTTAATTTTTTTTATATTTTGTAAAATAAAAGTTAAATAGAAACTAGTCAATCGGGATTTTCTTAATTGTTTAAAATTAAGAAAATCAAAAAAATTAGTATGAGATATTGATCCTAAGGTTTCTCACTAAAAATCTCATTTTGATTATATAAATGGAAGTATAAGATTCACTTTATATAAGTGAAACCATTCACTTTTTTCTTCTTTTCTCGATGTGAGATTATTAAATAAAAGTTAGCTAATAGGGATTTTCTTAATTGTTTAAAAGTTAACAATTGTTTGGGCGTGAAATTTATTTCGAATCAAGCAATCTTAGCCGTTTAATTTTTAATTAGGTCAATCTTTAATTTATTTCGAATCAAACAAATTTAACCAATATATTTTGATAAAACCGTTAAAATCGCAGTTAAACCAGCGAATCAGTCAAACCAAAAATGGTTCACCCTATCGGCTAGGTCAAATGACCAACCAACTTATACAAAAATTAATTAATTAAAACTTTTAAATTTTATTTTAATTTTAAAATTTAAACTGTTTTGAACTGAAACATACACAACATTACAATATTAAATGGGAGCATAAGGTTTATATAGTTAAACAACTCATTTTTTCTTCTTTTTCCTGATGTGGGATTGTAAAATAAAAGTTAACAGTTGTTTGGACATGAAGTTCATTTCTAATCAAACAATTTCAGTCGTTCAATTTTTAATAAGATCAATCTTAGTTTATTCCAAATCAAACAAATCTAAGCAATATATTTTGATAAAATAGCTAAAACTGTGGTTAAACCAGTGAATCAGTCAAACCGAAAATGATTCAACCTAATCAGCTAAGTCAAAAGACCAACCAATTTACAACAAAATTAATTAATTACAACCTTTAAATTTTATTTTAAAATTTAAACCATCTTGAACTGAAACATGCACAATACTATCATATTAAATGAGAGTATAAGATTCACTTTATATAAGTGAAACAACTCACTTTTTATTTCTTTTCTCGATGTGGGATTACAATTATTTTTTTTTGATCGGCAAAGAAAATCTTCATTGATGTAAGCATGCAAAAAGATACAGAACATCAATAAAGAGGAGCTTGGAGCTAAATGAAGCTCCAAGCTCCAGTTGGTGAGAAACCAACACACAAAACAAGAAGAAAAGCATAACAGCTGGAGGCCTAGAAAAACAAAACTATCAGAAATACAAAACTATACAAAACCAATCCAAAACCAATACTGAGAGCTAGCCTCAGACCAGCAGAACAAACTGCAGACCAGCAGAACAAACGCAGACCAGCTTAGCACCCACTGAACAAAACCAATTTGCAGAGCATTTCACTACTTCAGCCTACTTGACCAATTTGTAACAGATGCACAGACCAAACTAGCAACTGAGCAGCAACAAATTTGCAACAGAGCAGCAACAGAGCAGCTCCCCAAATTTGCAACAGAGCAGCAACACTGCAGATGCACCCACACACCAAACCAGAACAGGAGGCAGGGCCAAAATAGATAGATCATACCTCCAAACTGACAGTAGAAATCTCCAAGCAACATCAAACCTGCATGCGGGATTACAATTATTTTAAAGTTACGTATTATGAAAGTTAAAAATCTCATACAAAATTGTTTTTAAAATCAAAACATCTACGTGGGATTGTAAAATAAAAGATAAATGGAAGCTAGGAATGGAGATTTTCTTAATTTTTTAAAATTAAGAAAATTAAAAAAAATTGGTATTGATCATAGGGCTTCTCACTAAAAATCTTCTTTTGCTTATATAAATGGGAGAATAAGATTCACTTTATATAAGTGAAATAATTCACTTTTTCTTTCTTTTCGTGATGTGGGATTGTAAAATAAAAGTTAAATGGAAGCTAACCAATGGGATTTTCTTAATTGTTTAAAATTAAGTTATTCAATAATTTATATAAATTAGAGCATAAGATTCACTTTATGTAAATGCAACAATTCACTTTTTTCTTTTCTTTTTTTCCCGATTTGGAATTGTAAAATAAAAAATAAATAAAAGCTAGCCAATGGGAATTTTCTTAATTGTTTAAAATTAAGAAAATTCAATAATTTTAGAATGAGGGTTTGGAACTTTTAGAAGGCTTCTCCCTTAAAACTCAATTTATAAGATTCATTTTATATAAGTGAAACAACTCACTTTTTTTCTTTTTTTTTTTTCCCGATATGAGATTGTAACACTATATAAGTGAAATAACTCTTTTTTTTTCTTTTCTTTTCTTCTCGATGTGGGATTATAATTATTTTAAAGTTAAATATTATGAGAGATTCAAAATCTCATACAAAATTATATTTAAAATCAAAACTATGTGGGATTGTAAAAATAAAAGTTAAATGGAAGCTAGCCGTTACAACAGAACTATTTTGCATTTCTCCACTACAACATAACTAACTATTTACGGCTTCTTGTTTACGGCATACATCAAATGCATGTCGTAGTTAATACATTCTACAACATTTTTTTTTTTTGCAAGCCGTTAATGTTTTTTCAATAATGACATACATATCATGTAAGTCGTCAATTCATATATTTATGACATGCAAAAATATGCCGTAAAAAATGAATTTTGGCTAAGTTGATGCCTTGCATCTGTTATTTTACTATTTTTTATTTCTTTATTTATTTATGTTGGGTTTATGTGGATGGATTTATTTTAGTATTGTGATGCTAAATTGGCTTGGTTTCTACAGGTTGTTGAGTTTGCCTTGGCTTTGCAGGAAGCTGGGTGCTTTTCTGTTGTTCTGGAATATGTGCTTGCACCTGTTGCTACTGCTACAACTTCTACTCTTCGAATCCCTACCAATTGGTATTGGGGCAGGGCCTTTTTGTAGTGGCCAAGTTAATTGATTCTTTAGCTCTCTCTATTACTCCTAATAATGAATTAGACTTGACTGGCTTCTGTGTATAATCTCTTTGCTTTCATTTGTAGATATAATTTGCTATTTGATCTTATAATTTGCTTTTCAAGTACTAAAGTGAGAATTTTAGTGATATCATGTGTTCATATATTGAGTTTGCTCATGTAATGAACTTTGAATTTGCTTTTCTTCTCTCTCTCTCTCTCTCTCTCTCTCTCTATATATATATATATATAATATTAAAAATAATCTTCTATGACATATAAAATTATGTCGTGAAAAATGTAATGATTTATGACATGCAAGAAAATGCCGTAAAAGATTATGTACGGCATACAAAGTATGCCAGAAATATATTAAAAATAACCTTCTACGACATATAAAATTATGTCGTGAAAAGTGTAATGATTTATGATTTACAAAAAAATGTCGTAAAAGATTATATACGACATATATAGTATGCCATAAATATATTTCAAATAACATTCTACAGCATGTAAAATTATGCCATAAAAAGTATAATTATTTATGGCATGAAAAAAATGTCGTAAAAAAATATATATGATATATAATATATTAATATTTAATTTATTACTTTTTACATCTTTATCTGCATGCCGTAAATGACGATCAACTTTCCACAGCATATCATATAATAACATTTGTGTGCATGTCGTGAAAGAATTTTTACGGCATGCATTGCAAGCTATAAAAATTTAATTTTGTTGCAGTGCTCGCTGCATTATTACTGCAAATAGATGTTTTGATGGACCTATTAATTAAATAGTAATGTTATGAAAAATACAATTATATGTTATATCCTTTCTTGTGTCACTCTATATTGAATATATATATATATATTTTTTTTGGCTACCCACTCTATTGATTTAATGAGTCCTATTACTCATATCTAAGCTAATAAAACAAAGATGCCCGTTTGAAAAAAAAAAGTGTATTATCGTTATATGTGGACCAAATTGGGTGTGGAGTGGGTTTTTATTCCTAAACCTGACACCCAACCAATTAGACCAACTAAGAGAAGTAGTTAAATTGGTTTTTTTCTTTTTTTTTTTTTGAATTATCTAGTTTGGTCATCTAGTTTTGTTTGGTTATCAAGTTTTCAAAATTAGATTTTGAATTTTCATTTAATATTTTTTTAGTGAATTTTTTTAATATTTGCATCAATTTTATTTTTTTTTGTTTTGTTTTTTTCAGTAAATTTTTTTCAAATGCTGAGTACACACATACATATACATCTTCTTATACATGCATATGTATGTCTGTACACATATTCATACATACATACATACATTGAATTTTTAAAAAAAAAAATAGATGACCAACATAACTTTAAAAATATTATTTTGTTTTTTGAAGATAGATATAATTAAATCTAAGTGGCTCTAATTATTGCATCAATCTAATTTCTTTCCCCCTATAGTCTATGCGCGAATTAGACGGAAGCTGCCTTTTCTTTTTCTTTTCTAATCAGCATCTGTCTCATCTTAAATTTATTATAATTACATACAAGATTCTCTTAGTCTAAAATCGTAATTGAAGGAGGTTATTTGGACCATGAGACTTACCACGGGGTCATGTTTCGATAATTTAAACTGTTCATTTTATCAGATATTTTATATATTTTATTCATAAAAAAAATAAAAAAAATTACGTCAATCTAATAATTACAACTTATTCAATTGATTATTTTTATCATTAAAAAAAAAATTGTATGGTTCATTTTTTAAAAACACAATTCTCATTCATATTTTTAGTGAAAAATATGGTAAATTGAACAAATTACAATTATCATTATTTTTTTTTTAGAATGAAATACACGAAATGCCCAATAAAATGAACGATTCGGATTATTGAAACAAAACCCAAAATGAGGTCCACAAGTCCAAACAGCCCCCTCAAATCTTGGAGGAAATCCTCCTTTATATTTGCATGCTATTGTCCCAGCCTTAATTTTTTCCCTCATATACAACATAATTTTTGCTCTCATATACAACATTGTCGCTCAAAAATTTACAACTAACATTAAAAAATTTAAAAAAAAATCCAAAAAAAAAAAAAATTGAAGAAAAGAAGAGGATAGTTTTGGATGGGAAAGTTGCATGAAGTTGTAGTGCCTTTGGCTTACACAAAAACATCTTCCATTATTAATATATGAGAGACTCTTTCCAATGTACATAAATATATATATATATATATATATGAGAGAGACTTATTCACGGATGACTCGTGAATAAACAATTTATGAATCGCCAATAATAAGCTGACAACTCACAATTTTAGAGGGTTGGGACTCCTTATACCACCCCATCAACTCTTTTATAATTCACTCTAAAATAATATTTATTACAGTAACTCCCTATTTACGTTGCCATTTCTTTCAAAACCCTCCTCAAATTTCTCTTTTGTTCTACTAGCATTCTGGAATCAATCGCAAAGAATACTGTCCCCGAGTTAATGAAATGGAAAAAGAAGAATGGAGCAGGAGCTGGGGATTGGATGCCAGTACTGCGCATACATGGAAGAATTGGTAAAGGCTTCTCAGAGCAAATAGTAGGAATGTATACACTCTTTGTGGATGACATACCAGAATCAATGGATCCAAAAGGGCTGTACTCACTATTTAATAACTTTGGGGTGGTGAAGGATGTTTACATATCGTTCAAGAGGAGGAAATAGGCCCGATCAAGATTTGGATTTGTAAGGTACGACTGCCCAGTTGCGGCACAAATGGCAGTACAGAAAGCAAACGGCCTGTGGTGTGATAACAGAGCATTGAAAGTAAAACCAACAGACTTTGAGAAGGAACAGGGAGCTAAATCAAGATTACCATATGTCAAGCAGGCAAGAAAGGAAGAAATGTCAAATTATGCAAATGCTAATCTGGAAAATACAAAGAAATCATATGCTCAGGTGGTAGGTGAAGGGAGAAGGAGAGATTTCACAAGCTTAACCGTAAGAGCTTATGAAGAAGGTAATGGATGGTTGTATGAGAGTGTAATTGTTCGGTTGAAACCGCAATGCTCGGAGGAGGATTTCAGGAAGGAATTAACCAAGAGGGAGGTGGGAAATATCAAAGTCACAACTGCAGGTGGAAGGGATATAGTTATCTCATTTCAATCAGCCCAAGAGATGAAAGAAAAACTCATCATAATGACTGGCTGGATAAAGGAGTGGTGCAAATCAGTCAATGAATGGAAAAAAGGAATGGTCATTGAACAAGAACGATGTGTATGGCTAAGCTGCTATGGAGTGCCATTAAATCTCTGGAACAACAAAACTTTCAATAGTATAGGAAGAATATGGGGAGAAGTTATTGAGGTTGATAAGGATACTCTTAATATGTAAAAATTTACAATGTGGAAGGTTAAGAATCGTCACCACATATATGGAATCTATCAATAAAACAATGAATTTAGACTGTCAAGGAATTCTATATCCAGTGAAAGTGTGCGATAAGCAAATTATTACAAGGGTGGTGATAGGTAAGATATGCAAATGTCATAAGAAGTATGATGAAGGTGATGGTTACAGTTCTTATGAGCAAGAAGATAAGTAGAGATCAAAACAGAGGAGCGAACGGGGTGAGGATGAAGATGATGAGGTGGATATCCAGCAAGATGATGAGTTAGACAAAATGAGTAACATGGCAATTAGAGAAATGAGAAGAGAACATGAAGACAGAGCTGACATGGAAGATACAGACAAAGAATTAAATGTTTCACTGGTAGAGGAAACTGACAGCAACTTGGAAAAATCAAGCAGTGGGGGCGCACGAGCAGGCGTGATGATGAGGGCTGCGCATGAAGAGAAGCATGATGAGCAAGGGGGTAATCGAACAGTTGATGGAGAGGTGATTACATCAGGCTTCATGAGAAGTTTAAGTGGGTCTATTCGATACACACCTGGGTTGAATCTTGAAGTGGTTCTTAAAAAGGCTCATGAACAGAATTGTGATATGGGCCATGCTAGTGGTGTTGCTGTACAGCCCAACTGTTCTGATCCAAACCAAGATATCAGTAATTTATTGAACCAAGCCCAAAATGTAGAGAAGAAGCAGTCATACAAGAAGGGCTCACGGGGAGAAGCATCAAAATCTTATCAAATAAGAAAAGCTAGCAGAAAGGAAAAAGCAAAAGGGGTTTCAGGTCACTATTTCAACAAGAAGGGAAGCCTCCAGATTGGGAAAAATAGGAAAGAAATGTCGATGAATTTAAAGAAAGGGGCGGTTTTCAGGTCAGCAGTAGCTGCAATTTCACTGTCCATGTCAAGTGAGTAAAGAAGGCGGGTCCTTAATGAAGCTGAAACAAATTTGTAGCTCAGTAGAGTCCTTAGGATGGACGACAATAGAAAGGAAGAGGAGATTATAAGCAGACTTAATGAAGCTAAAACAAGCCGGCAGCTCAGTAGGGTCCTTGGGATGGATTGCAAAGGTAAAGAGAAGGAGATTATAAGAAAATTAATGGAGTTGGAAGAGAGAGATATTAAAAAGCTGAAGAAGAGGGAGTGCAATGCTAACTAAATAGCATCCCTAGGAGGTATAAGGAGTTATGGGTGTTTTGCAATGAAGCTGTTATCTTGGAATATGTGGAGATTGGGAAAGCCAATCAAAAGAGAGGATCAAAAAGGTGCTACTTGACAATAAAGTTGACATGGTATTGCTGCAAGAGACTAAGAAATCTGTGAGTAATGAAAAGGTAGCTAGGTCAATTTGGGCAGGAGAGATGATGGATTTTATGGCTGTGGACTTAGCAGGAGCTGCTGGAGGCTTACTTTGTGTATGGAATCTAGAAGCGTTTCAAATTACAGATTGCTGTTGTAATAAAATTTCATTCTCCTATCGGGTACGCTTTATCATAGTTTTGAGTGTGTGGTGGTGAATGTATATGGTCCTAATGATGCAATTAAAAAGAAGGAGGTGTGGGATATCTTGTTAAATATGAAATCAGTTTTTCCAAATCCTTGGGTGTGGGGGGGGGAGGGGGGGGGGTTTCAATGAGATCCGGAGAATATCATAAATGAAAATCCTAAGTGATTCGTGATTCAATAAAGATTTAATCCCACAAATTCCCAATAATCCAAAACACACAATCTAAATCAACAAGCACTTATGAGAGTGGTTTAGATTGTTGTTTTTGAAAAACAACAAATCGACACACGATTTTTTCGTGGAAAAACCACAATTGAAGCACCTCCAATTGTGATAAAAAAAACCACGGGCGAAACGCCACTAATCAATCCACTACTGAAGAAAGAAAGATTACAAAGATAACCAACAAATTACCAAATACATCAAATTTGTCTTCAAACCTTCTGTAACTCTTTCACCACAACCTTCGTCTCGGAATTGATCAGTATGAGATTGAATCCACAACCTCTAATGTCGAATTAACGACCATACACAATATCAAACTCCTTTGATGCTCCATGCTTGAATCTCCAGATTCCACCGAAGAAGAACACTCTTAATTATGAAGAAACAAACTCCTTGATGTATGTATCTTAGATCATAGGTTACAAACCCTCTCAAATATATCAAGGAAAACTCATCAAAAACTTCAAAAGAAAGCCTCAAACAAAACCCTAAGACTCTTAAACAAGATCTAGGAAAAGTAACCTTAAAATTGAACCAACATGCGAATATATAGAAACAGAGATCGCGCGGTCCGATCGAGCATAGGAATTGACGCTCGAGCGGGGACTCTATATTGCGTGTTCTATACAGGGTTCACGCTTGAGCGGAAGATCCCACGCTTGAGCGTACAAACACATCACCCAGTATTTTTGCAGACGTACCAGATGCTGTGAGAGTGAAAACCCTGCTCGAGCGTCACTTTCCCCGCTCGAGCGGGAAGACTAAAACTTGAAAAACTAGAAAATCTGCAACTTGATTACACATTTAGTTTTTCCATGGATTTTGACAACAAGAGGGTCCTAACAAGAAAGAAAGGGGTGCTCTAGAATGGATAGGGGGATGAGAGAATTCAATGAAATGATTGACCAATTAGAGTTAATTGACTTACCAATGTTTGAGAGAAATTTCACTTGGGGTAATTCTTAGGATGGGGAAAGATGGAGTAGATTAGATAGATTTCTCCTTAACATAGATTGGTTGTGTAATTTTAACTTCAAAGTGTGGGGTCTTCCTAGAAGGTTTTCAAATCATAGCCCTGTCCTACTGATGGAAGATGAGAGGGACTGGGGCCCTAGACCCTTCAAATTCATTAATGCATAGCTTATTCATCAAAGCTTCATGAAGGTAGTTCAAAAATGTTGGTCTGAAACAATGATAGATGGCTGGGCTGGGTTTATGTTCTATTGTGATCAATGGTTCTATGGTGGAGAATCCTCAAGATGTTAGGGCTGAAGTGAAAAATCATTTTCTCAAACATTTCTTAGATTCTTGGTGTAACAGGCCAGGGCTGTTAGGTCCTTTTAACACCATTGGAGAAGATCAAAGCTCTGAATTTTTGGAATCAGTTTTTTCAGAATCTGAAGTGAAGGCAGCAATTAGGAATTGTGGTAGTAATAAGGCTCCTGGCCCAAATGGATTTAATTTTAACATGTTTAAGAAATGTTGGAATATTATGAAAGGTGATGTACTCCAATTTATGAATGAATTTCACCAGAATGGGAAGTTGGTTCAAGGTATTAATAGCTCTTTTATAGCTTTGATTCCAAAAAATGACAATCCCTCTAGCCTTGTAGAGTATGGGCCTATCAGTCTTATTGGTTCCTTGTATAAGATCCTCGCAAAGGTACTTTCCAATAGGATGAAGAAAGTAATGCCTAGAATAATCAGTGATACTCAGTCTGCCTTCATAGGGGGAAGAAATATTCTGGATGGGATATTGATTGCAAATGAGGTTGTTGATGGGTGGAAGAAGGACAGAAAAAAAGGGGTAATACTGAAGCTTGATTTTGAAAAAGCATATGATTCAGTAAATTGGGGATTTTTATTCTCAATGCTATCCAACTTTGGGTTTGGGGGGGTGAGCTGGATAAAAGAATGTGTAACTTCAGCAAGTGTTTCTATTTTGGTGAATGGTTCTCCAACTTCGGAATTTAAACCACAGAGAGGACTTAGACAAGGAGACCCGTTATCCCCTTTTCTCTTTAATATAGTGGCGGAAGGTCTTAATATATTGTTGGAAAGGGCAAAACAGCTGGGATTAAGGGTGCAACAATGGGCTCTGACCTTAGGATCACGCATTTGCAATTTGCTAATAATACTATATTGTTCTGTAAAGCTCAATAGGAGGAGGTATTAAATATTAAGAGAATATTGCGATGCTTTGAAATTATGTCGGGCCTGAAAATCAATTACCATAAGAGTGTGGTGTGTGGGGTGGGTATACCGTCAACTCTATGTCAAGAGTTTGCTTCTAAATTACATTGCATTTATCAAAAACTACCTCTGAAATACTTAGGAATGCCTTTGGGAGCCAGCCCTAGTAGAAAGTTGACTTGGCAGCCTGTGATTGAAAAGTTTAAATTAAAGCTTGCCTCATGGAAAAAAAAGGTACCTTTCCTTTGCAAGTAGATTAACACTTATAAAAGCTGTATTGTCTAGTTTGCCTATCTATTATCTTTCTCTGTTTAAGATGCCTAAAGGAGTAGCAAAGGAGATGGCTAAAATTCAATCAACTTTTCTTTGGGGAGGCTCGGACCTTAGAAGGAAAATTCATTTGGTTAAATGGGGAGAGGTTACTCTTAGTAAAAGTCAAGGAGGGTTGGGTGTGAAAAGAACTGATCTGATAAATGTATGTTTATTATTAAAATGTTGGTGGAGGTTTAGGACAGAAGAGAAATCCCTGTGGAAGGATGTGATTTGCAAAAAGTACTATGGATCTACTGATGTGTAGTCACCTGCACTTGTAAGAGGTGGAAAGATGTCTAAAATATGGGAAGACATTGTGGGAATTGTAGTGTCTAAACCTAAAGTGTTGGGCTTTTTTCATTCTAATACTACAATTGAACTTGGGGATGGCTTGAGGGCAAAGTTTTGGCTTAATAATTGGGCTGGTCCTGTTTGTTTGAAAGATATGTTCCCTAGACTCTTTTTATTAGCTCTAAAGAAATTTGAATCTGTGTCTTCGGTGAGAGCTAGAGTTGGTCAACATGATTGAAATTCATCGTTTAGAGGGAGTTTGTTTGTATGGGAAATGGAGGAGTTAGATAGATTGAAGGGGATGTTGATTAATGCATCTGAGTAAAGGGTGAATATCACTGATAACCTGCAATGGATGGCGGATCCTTTAGGAGTGTTTTCTGTCTCATCAGCATACAATTAGTGCGAAGCCTCGTTCGGTTCTACTTTCAGGATAACAGAGTGCATCTGGAAGAATGACTCCCCCAAAAGTCCAATTCTTTGGTTGGCTTGCTTGGAAGAGAAGGATTAAGACTTCGAATTATCTCCAAAGGATGAGGATTTTGGATAATCAGACTAGTTTAAATTGTGTGTTCTGCAATGAGGAGGAGGAAACAGACAATCATGTACTCTTGATTTGCCTATTTGTTTGCTTAATATGGTCCAAAATTATGAGATGGTGGGGTATTCAAAGGGTGATATCAAAATCAGTGGATGAGCTGCTCCATTGGTGGTCAGGATCAAAGTTCAAAAAATTAGAGAAGAAGATTTGGAGAAGCATTCCGTTTGCGGTGTTCTGGTCAGTATGGAAGTTAAGGAATGATTGTGTTTTCAACAATGCCCAACCCAGCTTGGAAGAACTCTATGAATTGGTCAAAGTGAGAATTGCAATATGGTCCAAAGCATCATGCACAAAGCCCTTCTCAGTAAATGACATTATATTTAATCTGCATCAACTCAGATTTTGCTACAGGTGATTATCTCTGGTTTGGTCCTGATTGCAGGGGCTCTTTTCTTTTCTTCCCTCCTTTCTTGATCTGCGTTTGACGGTTATAGTGGTTTGAGTTGGTAGTTGATTGAGGTGGTTGAGTTATCAGTGTGGTTTCTGGTTCGAGCTGTCAGTGTGGTGTCTGTCAGTGTGGTTTATGGTTTGGTCCTGCTGCTGATATCCATCTGGTTTATGGCTGCTACTGCTAGAATCGCTGGGGGCTTTATTTTGATTAGTTGGTTATCTGGGGTTGTATCTTTTTCTGTGGTTGCTTACCAACTTGATGTGATGCTACAAATGATTGGGCTTGCTCTATGGTGCCAACCTAGTTGGGATCATTTTGCTCGCTATGATGCTAGTGCATTCATCTTCTTTGTTGATGTTTTGTTTCTCTTTTGCATCAATAAAATTCCTTTTTTGCTGATAAAAAAAAAACAGTGACTCCCTATTTGTAGAGAGTCACTGTAACTCCCTTATATTTGACAATAGTCGTCTACTTGAATGTCCCAGATGAAGTCATCTGGGTAAAACTTGCTTCGCCAGTCGACTTCCCGGACGTCCGGCTTATGGAGGTGAACTTGTGTCTAGCAACGAAGTAGTTGGTGCGGATGAAGATGGGTTTCAAGCAGTGGACTTTGTAGATGACTCTACACTCTCTAATCCAGCTCAGGAGGCAAAACACCTTGACCTCAATGGTGCTCAGGATGGTGGATTAGAAGAAGAGTTCTCTGAAGAATCTAGTTTGATTCATAACTCGCAGGTACCACTAGAAGCTGAAGAAATAGGAAAAAACCATACAGATGAAGAAGGCAATATTGGAGGCTCATTATTAAAAAAAATATTCAAATTTAAAATCGATTAAAAATATTATTTTAATAGAATAGTGAAAGAATATGGAGTCTGTTGAAGGAAATAGATAAAAAGTGATTCTTAAAATAGAGAATGAATTTTTTTAATAATTATCTCATATCTATTATGTAAAATCAATTACCTTATTTATTTTGTAAATTTCAATCAATCAAAATTGAAGAATAAATTTTATAAAAAAGAAAAAAATAAAAATAAAGTATCAATGACTCCAATCTTCAACCCACTCCTCAAATAAGACTTCGGTGACTTTGATCCTGTTAGACTGCTAGGTATAATCTCTAAAACAGTCTCATTAAATATTAGTTAATTATGTTTACTAATTTTTTAGAGGTTAGACAATTGAACATTTTGCAAACCCTAAAGCCATTTTCTTAATTTGATCACCACTATAGATCATTTTTCATTTTTGATTTATTATATTTTTAATTTTTTATATTAAAAATATTAGAACTAATATACTAAACAAATAAATTGAATTGAATATGTATATAAAACAACTTAACTCTGGCACATAGGTCTAAGTTTTTTATTGTCTATTTGATTGAAAATGTGGTAGACTATTTTAATGGCTAGCACCTAAACTTCGATATTTATACAGTGGGTAGCTTGAGCCAGAATGACTACTTGGTCTATGGT
>JAPPVO010000526.1:0-19133 GCA_030407325.1 Camellia japonica | reverse complement strand
ACAAACAAAACAAAAGACATGACACTCAGACATATTCAATGGCAAGAGACCTCTCAGTTCGCGAGGAGCCAGTTTCTTCGGGTATTGTTTCCCACCCTTTCTTATTTGTGATTCTCACATCACTCGGCACTCAGGCTTTGTTTTTCTGAAAAAGTCCTTTCCTTACTTTTTTCTCAACGCACATCTCTCTATTCTTCAATCTCTCTTGTTTTTTTATCCCTCTCCTGGGTGGTTAATGGATGGACAGAACGTTGCGGCTCTTGCCCCTAGCATTCCGCTAGATTCTTCTTCTTCTGTTCACAATAGTGAACTTTCCCCCAAAGGGTTGCACTACAACTGGGTGTGTAGCCAATCTGCAGCTGACATAGGTTGACGCCCTTGGCCAGTTTGGATGTAATCAGACCTGTCCAGTTGAGGGAGTGGAATATCTTGATCCATTCCAGTTCGTGCTTCGTACTTGGCTTGATACCTCGCTGCTTGCAGGATGAGAGAGCTTTTGGCCCTTTGTTGTTAGCTTCAGTTGTGCCCTTGTCTGGCAAGTATGATGCCCTTTCTGGCAAGTAGAGTGCCCTTTCTGGCAGGTATGTTGACAATGGGGAAAAGACAGAACACCTGACTCAACTATGCCCCTAGATCATCATTTTGACCATTTTTTGTTTTTGCTTTCTGTTAAAACAATTTTGACCAAAATGAGAGTTAGATTAGCACACTTGTTCAACTTTTTGATTTGAAATCATGCAAGTCAGGCTATGAGCACTGAAAATTTTCCTTTTTTGGGTCTAAGAAATGATCCAATTTTGGAAAAATGGAATCATTTTTGAGAAAATTAGTCAGCTTTATTAAAAATTCTCAAAACTGTCTTTGCAAATGGCCACTGCTCGACCAACACAAAATCTGCTCTTGAGATGCACAACCTCAGATCCAAAACAATGGAAAATTGCCCCTTGTCTGAAGGGCACTGCACGACAACAGAAAGTTGCCCCTTGTCTGAATGGCACCACAGCGCACTGTAATCAGTCCTCAAAGTGACGATCACAACCAAATTCTCGGATATAGAGAAGACAAAGATGATCAAAACCATTACATGGACACAGTTGATTTGGAAGTGTTTATGGCTGGACTTCAGAAAAGAAGTTGCCTATGTATCCCAAACATGGGATCAAGCCTGACGTAGTTCGGGTTAAGGTACACTCGGGTATTAACCTCTCTTTTGCGCTCTAACTTTTGCCAAGGTCGCCCTTTCTGGGTTTTACCTTGCGAGCTATGTTCTTCTTTTCTTTCTTTTCTTTTTCTTCATTTCTTTTTTGTTCTTTTCTTTTTTTTTCGTCATTTTCTTTTTTTATCTTTTCTTTGCATTTTCTTCATTTTGTTTTTTTCTTTTTCTTGCTCTAACTTTTGCCTGGGTCGCCCTTCTGGTTTTTGGCCCAGCGAGCCTCTCAAGGGTAAAAGTGTAGCTTTGTCCATGTTGATCGGTTTGAGATCTCGAAGCCATCTGAATCTAAGAGAATGGCTGCTATTTGCTGATGATGTAGGGGTCCATCCAATAGGGGCTGAAGTTGCCCCTAGTGTTGCGGATAGGAGCTTGGTTGTCCTTCAGCAATACTTTCTTCTTTCCTCCCTTCTGAGATTTGGCATTCTTGCCAGTCTTCGTTGCTTGAGAAATGTCCCAATTTTTGACTCTTCGAGCACATCTGACATTTTTTGCCCCTAGTTCAAGGGTGCTTCTGATTTAGCTTCACAAGCTTCTATTGACGACATCTGATCTTCTTGATCTGACTTTCTTGCCCCTAGTTCATGGCTGCTTCAAATCTGGCCCACACAGGCCTTACATCATGATTGACCTTTGAACATTATGAGTCCAAGTTCATGGTTTGAAAGCAAGGGGTCGAGTCTCGAGGCTGAGAGCGATCCTATGCTGCACAATCTCAAGAGCAATTCCACACAGGTCTTCGCAAGACCGCGTAAAAACATTTTTTTGAAATCTTTTAAAAAAGCGACTAATCGCTCGCGTCGAAGACAATGTAGAACCAATCTAGATCAAGCCAGGATCCTTCTCAGTACTCACACTAACGAGCATGATCTCATTCATTAAGGGCACAGCATGCCTCTCTTTCTCTCAATTGATCAAATTTTTGCAAATCTCGAGGAATTCCTTCCTCTTTGTTTTCATCACAGTGTTAAAAAAAGTTTTTAAAAAAAACTTTGGTCAATGCGATGACTTCAAGGCATAGAAAAGACAAAATTTTTGGTCAAATACTGCCAGCTTATTCAGAACTTTTGGCACAACTGACATAAGGCAGAAGCAAACACAGGAGTGTGAAAATCATTGTTGTTTCATTCAAATCTGTTGGCACAACTAGCTCCAAGGCAGAAACAGACTCAAAAGGAAACGAAAAGACAAACACAAAACAAGCAAGTGATGTCCAAGGTAACACCTTCGAAATTACCCGACTCTAACAAAACAGGACTGACTCGATACAACAAGACAGACCCGACTGACTCAAAACAACGACACAGACTCAAAACAAAACAACAGAACTGACTCAATACCCAAGTCAGAAAGTGAAATAACCAGCATTCGCAAATGCTCAAAACAGTGCATGCCATCCACCACATCCGGAGTAAACTAGGTGCCATCCGCAGGTGGCTCATCTCCCCCGATCACATCACATTATCCCCCATGTTCGCTGATCCAATGACGATAGACCTTGCTGAGCTGGTGGGATGACGACCTTGTTGTCAAACAAATCTTGTACTTTGTGGCAAAGACGAAAGCAATTATCGGTGCTATGACCGGTTTGTTGATGGTAAGCACAATACTGGGTAGTATCATGACCGGGTGGAAGACGACCAGGGAGAGGCCGAGGCTCAAGAGGTTTGAGATGGCCTTTTTCAACGAGGATTTGAAGAGCCTTGGACAAAGGCATATAGAGGGCATGGAAGACCCTGCGACCTCGGGGTAGATACTTCGAGGTTTGTGGATTTTTGCTGGGCGCACCAGCAAAGGGATCGGCAGGTGCTGGCTTGGTTTTCTGGTTTCTTCCGAGTGCAGGATTAGAGCTAACAGGATCATTTCTGGTATGACGGCCCTTCTCCCGGTTTTCCCCTTGATTCGCACTGCTCTCATTCTGAGTGGTGAAAGTGTCCTCCACAGTTTTTGCAACAACTGCAAGCACTTGCTGTTTGTTCAGTCCTTCGGCTTTCAAAGCCTCAACAACCCACAGACGGTGTTCATAGGGATCAATGTCTACCCCTAACTTGTCCTTTCCACTTGCCTCAGCTTGGCCAAGGGCTTGGGTTGCTACATCAGTGGCTTCAAGTTGGCCAATTTTAATTACAATTCGCCCCAGGAGTGGGGAGTCTTCTGGTGTGAAATTTCCAGCATGTGATGTGGTCGATGGCAGAGCCGATAGTCCAAAGGCTAGATCAACCACAGTTCTCTGAAGATCGCCGATCATTCCTATCAGCTCAAAAGTAGTGGGCTCACGAGTTTGAGATGATTGGGGTTCCAAGACCGAATGTGTGGTAGGTGCCCCAGATGGGTGCTGCATTTCAGCATTGGTCTCACCCTGCAAGGCGATTTCCTGGTTTAATGTTGCTACCATGGCCACAGCCTCTTTCAAACTCTGTGTCATCATGAGTCTACTAAATTGAACAGAGGTGATGTGATTGGTGACTAACGGATCAGATGAACCGGTGAGCCTTGATTGGCCTTTCTCTACCATGCCTCAGCGAAGGAAAACATTGGCTGCTCTGAACTGAAACTCTGACCTGACAAAGTCTATCAGCACAAGTCCAATGTACCCGGGAGATATTGGAGCCCTCAGAAGCTATGGTTTCACGACTACCTAGCAAAAGAGAAAACATGCAGCATCTTTGCCTGATTTCACCAGAATAGATATAAGCATAGCTGAATGACTGTGCTTTCTACTGAACTCTATCCAAAATTCTGCCTGTAAACTGATACCCTCAGGTAAAGCTGATTCTTCAAATACTGATGCCCGCGAGCCTGATACCCATACTTTGCAAATTGATACATGCATTCCTGTAGAGACACACTCTAAAAGCACATAGCAAGCAAGTGAGAGCCAAAACACCCCTATGGAGGGGTAGGGTTTCCCTGTCCTATCTTGTCAAGAGCTAGGGTTTCACTATGCACATAACGGTTTCAAACAACCTATAATCGGGTAAACAACATGTCCTAGCTTGGAATGGTCACTACGGATTCCGATATGCACTTGGCCGAATAGTCAAAAGGGTGCCCCGGTAAAAATCGAGGTTTGTGTTCCCATCGTGGCAGAGCCCGTAACCGGTCAACCTTATGGCACACAGCCTTTGGAAAACCGTTCAGGAATAGCAGATGGCGAACACGGTGTCTTAGGCGCACCAATGCAAATGCAATGCAAAGAGACACATAAATGTAATCAAAACAACACATCATGAGTTTGAGTCAAGTTCTCTAAATCCCCAGCAGAGTCGCCAGAACTGTAGACCGCCTCGAGAACTCCATTATCCGCACGCTGCGAGGGCGTGAATCGCTTTGTTCTTTAGCTACTACAGTTCGGACTCGTGTCACGGCTTCTGAATCTAATCTCACAAAGTGCAATGTGAGATAGATAAATCACCAAAGAGTCCAAATTTGGAAAATCGTTTTGGAAAACTGATTTTTATAAAGAATTGCCAAACATGGACTGCTTTGCCAGATACAGAGTCGCCACCTAAATGTTTTATTTTTTGAAAAATTTAGAAACCCTGACTCGTGCCTAAGGCCACGTGTCCGTCATCACCAAAGTTGCCTCGGCTCGGAACTTGGGTACGAGAGGGAAGGTCATGCCAATGAGCACCCCCTCTTGCCCAATCAAAGATCGGCCTTTACTAACATGATATTTTGTTTTTGAAAAGACATGTGTTCTTATTCCGGTTATTAACCTAGAATTATTATGTGATGCGCACAACATACAAGTCTAGACTAGATCGCCTAAGTTGGAACAAAACATTGCATGTTCGTTTGTGAAAATGATTTGAAGTTTGCTACTCGCAAGTATGCTAAGTCGAGGATTTTGATGAATTGTTCCAATTCAAGCAATCCAACCTTCACCCACAAGCATTCATGTAGTTAATCAACTAAGTAGTTAGCCTCATGGCAAGCATGCTATCATGGCAACATACACATCTCATGCAGTATGCTAAAACGTAAACACTCACAGTGTACTCCGAGCCAAAACAGAGAACTAGTTAGAAATCATGCATGATCCTAGTTCGTGTTAAGATGGCTAATGCAACACATGCAAAAATGCAACTAAAATAGGCTCGGCTATCTAGAATGGCATATGAATGCGACAATTCGATACATGTATTCAACTTGGAATTGAAATACAATGCAGTTAGTATGATGCGCCGAGCCCGGTGCATGCAAAATAGATGAATGATGCACGCATGCGAAGCATAAGTATGATAATGAAATATGCCCTAAAACTAACCATCGTAAGCAGTTAAGTAAAAGGGAGAAAGAAATGGGGGTTGGAAGACATGCATCACACACACGCACGTTTATTACAACAGTTGGCCCTCACGACGGAGGTCCGAATAAGAAGCTAACTAGCTAATCTAAGCTAATTACACTAATTATTACAAATCAAGCTAATCAAATACAAATAAGCAGCTAAGCGCATTAACTACTTAAGTACAGAACAAAAGCATAAACTAGCTAAGGAAAGCAGTAAAGAGAGGTCCTCGGGAAAAGGAGTGCATGCATGCTCGGTCGCCTCGTTCGGAAATCCAACGTGATGCCCCGATTTGCCTCTGTTTGCAACTGTTCTTAGAACCTTACACCAAGCTCCAGAAAGCTTCTAACTCACCTTGGGGACCTGTAGGAGGGCTGCCGACCACCTAGGGGTATTGCCAGTGTAATACCCCTGTTCCGTAATATGCTAAATTGGTCCTTAATTTGAATATGATTATGTGTTTAGCATGATTTTATGTGCCATTATGTGGATGTATGTGATTTTGGAACTCTATCTGTTCACCGTAGGAAAATCTGTTTGAATAATCTGCTTTGGAAATTAAATTGAGGGCCTAATTGGCCACAGAACCCGAAATTGGTTACGCCATTGTGATTGGCATAATTTTTAGAGCCTACGGTGAAATTTAATCAGAAATTGATTCTGGTCAGATTAAACTGATTAAATTGAGGAATTAAGGGCCCAACTATCTTATATTAAAATATTGTATTAATGGGGCTTGTTGTACAATAGCACTACACTCTCCATTCTTCTCTTTTAGTTACATTTTGGCTGATCATAAACATTGAGGAAGAGAGGGGGATCGGCTAAGAGAGGAAGAGAGTAAGGAAATTGGAGCTTTGGCTTCAAAACTTGATAGATTGTAGATCAACTCAAGGATTAAGCTTAAGTTTGGAAAATCAAAGCTTCTAAGTAAGTAATTCTTAGATTATAGTTTGCTATTTTGTATGTGTTCAAGCTAATTGAGTGATCAAGAGCAAAAATTGAATGAAATTGGGTTGGTTTTGTTGAATTAAGGCTTGATATATGCATGCATGTAAGAGATTGTTTTGAAATAGCATGTATAAACTTGAAATACATGATTCAAGTAGAGTTTTGGGTTGAAAACTCATGTTTGATCACCATTGGTGTTGTCTAAGTTGAGAATGTGGCTAGTTCATCACATGCATGTACAATTTGAGAAGATATGAACTTGAAATGCATGAATATGTATGGTAGAGTGAGGTTGATGTCAATTTGAAACACGCAAGTGTGTAATCCTTGAAATTGAGCTTCCAAATGTTGTAATTTTGTATTGGTAGCATGCTAACATGTGTGAATGTGTAATTTGAGCCATTGCATGCAAGTAATGTGGTTGAAATGTCGAAGTTGAGCTCAAGAACACATTCTGGGTTTTCCAGAATTTTGAGGTCCGCTCGAGCGGGAGAATCTCCGCTCGAGCGTAAAAATCATGCTCCCAGCACTTTTTGCAGAATTGGGTATCCGCTCGAGCTGGATATGTCACGCTCGAGCGGGGAGTTTTTGTGCACAGGCCTTCCGCTCGAGCGCTCTATTCCACGCTCGAGCGTATTTTTCATGCAACTAGTACTTTTGCAGGCCTTAAGGGTCCGCTCGAGCGGGGACCCTGTTTTCTGAAATTCTGTTTTTGCATTCTGAGTTCTGTTTTCCGTTCTCTTTCACTTGTAAGTACTCTTAGGCATATGTTAAGCATTGTAAATGAGTTAATGAGATAAGAATGAAGCCTAAAGAGGAATATGTGAATTAATGAATGGATTGAATTGTTGGTGACCCTCTTGTGTTCATGAAATGTGTAGGGTCAAGCTCCGGGGCAAATCCACGAGCCGATCACTTTGAGTAATATCTTAACAAGATATTTGAAATATACTGTTGTCCAATTGTTTACACTTATGTAAGTTTTATAAGTTCATTAGTTTGACTGGTGGACAACGATTGATATAAATAATTGGGCCAAAGGCCGATTGACATGAATGATTGGGCCGAAGGCTGATGGATACGAATGATTGATATGAATGATTGGGCCGAAGGCCGATGGATACGAATGATTGATATAAACGACTGGGCCAAAGGCCGATTGATATAAATAATTGGGCCAAAGGCCGATTGACATGAATGATTGGGCCGAAGGCTGATGGATACGAATGATTGATATGAATGATTGGGCCGAAGGCCGATGGATACGAATGATGGATATAGATGTTTGGGCCAAAGGCCGATGGATATAAATGATTGGGCTGAAGGCCGTTTGCTGTATTGTTTCAATGATTACTTATATATTTTCCTCATTTGATATTATTCATTAGGCATTCGCACACGCTCATTCATGTACATGTAGGTGAGCCAAGGGACGTCCAGACCCAGCCCCGGTGAACCTGTGAGAAATAGTTTAAGGTTTGAGGAGTCAGCCTAAACGTCTCACGCACGAGACTGTCTTCGCTTTTTTTCCTTGTTTATATAGTTTTGTTTTATAGTTTTGTTATATTGGCGAACACGTTGGACTACTTTTGTATATAGACTTGGGGTTGAGTGACTTAAATCTGTATGATCCGTATCTACAGCGTTTCTGTTAATACATATTTTGATGTGAGTTATTACATATATAAATGTTTGGAATGTTATGGTGCGCATTTAAGCACGGCTCTGTGGACAAAGTTTTTGAATTGCTTCTTCGTTTGGCCCCTTTATCTCTGATGAGTTTTGATTTATTGGAATTGAGGCCGTAGGTAATCACACGATTACTGGCGGCGGTTATGGCCTTAACCCATAGGGGCGGGTTCGGCCATGACAAGAGTGGTATCAGAGCACGAGTTTATAACTCACACACTTGTCCAAATGAGCAATAAGCGTCTAGAAAAGATCTAGGATGCATTCATAGTATGAATTTGAAAGCAACCAAGTATATGCATAAATGTTTTTGATATGAACGACTATGTGCCATAAGTTATGATTTGCCTGCATCGCAAATTATCTAGATGTGTGTGCTCTTAAATATATATATATATATTATATATATATATGCACACTTGTGAATCTTTGCATAAAATATGTTTTCATGAAATATAATGCAAGTTGTCTCAGATGGTGAGAAGAAGAGGCAATGAGTTGGAGGAATCCTCTACAGCCCAGAATAGACAGAATGGAAAGATTGCTACAGGAAATGGCAGAGGCCTTGAGACAGCAATAGGAGTGGCAAACAACAGTGGCAGCAGACAACCACACGCGCCCCCTCCACCTCAGGCACCTCCTGTGCCAGATAATCAGAACGAACGATGACCGCCCTCATAGCCTCACGAAGAGTTCAAGAAAATGAAACCACCCCAGTTCCATGGCTGACTAGATCCTCTGAAAGCTGAAGCTCGGTCATCGGCATCGAAAAACTGTTTCAAGTATTCCCATGTTCAGGCACAGAAAGTGCTTCTACTCCACCTTTATGCTAGAGACGAAGTGTAACAACCCTCATCACTGTTTACTGATTACCTACTGACTGACTGAACTGAGACTGATTGATTGACTGTAACTGTTTAAATGCATTTTCTATCTGTCAATTGTTAATCGATCTGTTCATGTTCTGTAATTTTAAACTGCAAATTGAAAGCCTTATCGGCGGCCGAATCGGAAATGGATCAATGTTTTATGATCATTGGAATGTTATGTGAATTAATGTGTATTTATTATTTAAAATCGATTTGGTATGACTAAATTAGATTAATTAGTCGTAAATTACAAGAGTTGGACTTATTTACTATTTCTACCACTTAGTGGCCCACTACATGGACCATCTTTGAACCATATTACACTTCATTCAAAACATCTCCTCAGCTCATTTTGAGAGCATAACCGGTCTAGAGAGAGAGAGAGAGTGGGGGAGACGGCTTGATTTTCATTGTGAATTGGTTTAGAGAACTTGAAGAATTGAAGTGGGGATTGCTAAATTGAGCTTCTAGTCTTGTGTTGATGGAGTCTATAGAGTTACCATTTCTTTTGTTTATGAATTGAATTACTCCTTGCATGGTTTAGAGGATTATTAAAGATTAGAGCCAAGATATGGCTTTATAATGTTGAATTGAAGCTCATCTCTTGCATGCATGCTTGTATTGAGGAATTAAAGTTGTTTTCATGGCAAATGTTACATGCATGCTCATATTTATGTTTAAGACCATGATTTCATCTTGTTCTTGAAGAAATAAGCTCAGTTGAGCTAACATTTGAGGCTTTGAATTGATTGAAAGTATGGATATTGCAGTGTCATCATGTTTATGAAAATTGTTTTGAAAATGAGTTTAATTGAACTATCCTTGGGCTTTGATTTTACAAATTGAACTTGGAATCATGTAATATTATGAGTTTACAAGAGTTTTCCAGAAATTCAGCCCAAGAGGATCGATTTTGATGCTTTGAAACTTGGTTTTGAACTTGGAGTTCAAATCTGGATTTTCCAGATTTTGGTCATCCGCTCGAGCGGGGAAATCGAGCTCCCAGCATCTCTCACTGCTTTACAGTCCGCTCGAGCGAGATATTGTACGCTCGAGCGGAATCTTGTGTCACACGCTCGAGCGGAGGAGTTTACGCTCGAGCGGGGACCTTTGTTGCATGTCCGCTCGAGCGGGGAAACCTGCGCTCGAGCGGGGAACTGTTTTTTTAAAAATTCTGAAACTGTTTTCTGAGGCATCTTTGCATCCTCTTTCCATCCTAGGCATTCCTAGGCATAGTTTAAGGCATCTAAAGAGGATATAGATGTAGAACACACCGAGGCAAATTAGGGATTAAGTTATTATCCTTCCCAACTGTGTAGCTTAGTGTGTGTTCAATCTGTTAACTGTGTAGGGTTGGCTTCCGAGGAGACGCTCTAGCTTACTGTAGCCCAGAACTCTGTGAGTAACAATTGTGTAAAGATATGTTCAAATGATTACTTTCTAATCACTAAACTGTACTGTTTTCTGAACTGTTTACTGTTTACTGAAATGTATATCAAACTGTTTACTGAAATGTATATTGAACTGTTTACTGAATTGAACTGTTAACTGAACTGATACCGTTTACTAAACCAACTATTTACTGAAATGTACTGTGGCATCCTTAGCACCTGCTGTTTACTGTTACTGTTATAGAGAATCTCTGTTGGTTCCCAATTTTGGAACCACTACTGTTTACTGTTATGATGGCCATTCTGTATTTCTGATATGGAGCAACGTGCTGCACGGAGCTAAGTGCTACAGAGTGAGCCACCTCTAGAGTCTGTGCGAGACACCTCTTGAATCCATAAGTACTGTACTGTTTTCTGAAATGGTACTGCTACTGCTACTGTACTGCTACTGATGGCCATCATTCACTGTTTGGTCTGTTAAGACCCGGTCTTTTAAGACCTACTGTTTACTGTACTGTTATGCTAATGGATGTACCACATATCACTGTTTTAACTGAATGGTTGTTATGGCCTGAAATATGAGCCGCAAACTGATTGACTGATAAACTGACTGAAACGACTGTTTAAAATACTGAAAGGACATTCTTTCTTAACCCCTTTACGCATTGTGTTATTCACTGGGCTTTAGCTCACTGCTCATATATATATATATGTAGGTGTTCAAGCACCGGACCGTTGCTAGCAGCGTCAGGGTAAACTCCTGTTTTGTCAAGCCAACCACTGTGCCTCACTGCGAGGTTCCAAGCCTATCAAGCTACGGCTTAGGGGCTTAGGGGTGTTTCATTTCCCCCATCTATTTCTGTACCTGTTTTGTATAACTGTGTAGACTGATTGCACTATACTCTACCGTTTACTGTACTGGTTAATAGGGATTAAGTCCCTGTACTGAATGATTGTATATATGATGCATACTGTTCTGTACTGAAAGTATAAATGTATGAAAAATCTTTTTGGCATACAGACTGTCACAGCTCATTGGACATTGTTTATTTACTGTATTGGCTTCCGCCATGCCCCTGTACTCTGTATTACTGTTCTACTGTTAAGCAGGCCTTCAGTAATCTAGGATTACTGGCCGGTTACGGTGCTAAACCCATAGGGGCGGGTTTGGGTCGTGACAGAGTGGTATCAGAGCGATACTTACCACGAGTTATACCGCACACACGTGTCCAAATGAGCTATTGGATGTCCTAGAAAAGTGATTAGGGCATTGCATGAGCATGAAAAGTGTGTGTGGTTATGACATGAAAATTATATGCTAATGTGATTAATGTGTTTAAGTATGCAACTGTCTATGCTTATGATTATCGTACTGCCTATGTAAACTGAAACGAAACTTATATGCATACTTAAAGAAAAAAAAAAGTTAAATGGAATAACGTGTAATGTTAATGTTGCTACGGACTGTGGAAATCTATAAGAAAATGAACGTGGGGAAGTAAAGGGTCATGTGACCGTGCCTGAATCAACTGAATATGAACTGATGACACTGATACAGAAACCCAAATAAACTGAAACCACCGGAACTTCTAGGAGGTACTGAACCACTGAAAACTGAGACTTGGGTTTAGAAACTAAGAAAATGTGCGAAGTTTTCTTCGAAAATGCTTTCCCCAATGCATCCGAGATAGGAAAGTACCTGAGTTTGAACAACTTGAGTAAGGTGATAAGACTGTGGTCGAACATGAGGTAAAATTTACCCAGCTAGTTCGATAGGTACCCCACATGGTAAATACTGACTACAAAAGACTAGAAAAGAACTGAAGATGGGTGTGACCTAGATGTGTTTGACTGAATCGACGTTTTTAGACCGTCAAAGTGTGTAGATGTCCTGGATAGAGTATAATGTCTGAGATAACGTAGCAGCATTGAAATATCCAAATCAACATCGCCAACTGAATTAGAAAGAATGAAACAGAAGTAACAGAAAGTGAAAATGACCTCCGTGAATGGAAAATCTCGGGCAATAGCTTTGACCAATGAAGGTCAAAGAAGCAATGTGAACAATGATATACCTATCTGTACTGTATGTGGGAAATACCACTGGGGTGTTGCCGCCACCTATCCGAAACTTGTTTAGACGTGGTCAGGAAGGACATTTGCCTAAATCTTGCCACGAACTCAACTGAACATGAATGAGTCTAACTCTAGACCCTAGTTCCGGAGAATGCTCGGAAAATTGAAAAGACTGACGTAGGTATTACCTGAAATAGATGAAACTGCTTGTACGAACGTTTGTGTGGGAATCGTATGTTCCGTAATTTGGTATAGACTGAAAACGTATTGACTGAACCAATTGAATTACTGGAATTATTGAACCCTACATTATAAGAACTGTTAGGACTTGTGAACAGCGAAAACTTGCTGAGTTAGGTCCTTGTATCGTATTGCAACAACTGAAAGTGAACTGTTAGGTATGACCTTTTGAACTGTACTAGAACTGTTGAACATGGGAATACCTTATGATTGACTGTAATTCGAGAAATTTGTACGATTATGATTTGTACTGCACTGTTACATATTGACGGACATTATTGAATGAACGGACCCTTGAACTCGAATTATACACACGAACTGTTTGTGTGTGTGAGACTACTGAAACTAAGAACCCATATTGGTTGTAAAGATGAACTCCCGCTTATGAATTTGTGAACGAATGCCTACATGAAAATTGATTTTGAACTCACACCTGTATATATGTTCCTATGCTTGTAATATTGTTAAGTGATTTTGAACTCACACCTGTATATATGTTCCCATGCTTGTAATATTGTTAAGACTGAGAGGAATGGACTGTGGATGATGAACCTTTTGAAATCTACTGTTGATGCGGACTATATGTGCAACACTATAAAACCCCATGTTAACAATTACCTATGCTATGAAAATTGTCCAGACTTATGTACATATCTGCTTACCTTTGCTTAAGGATGTTATTAGACTGAATAGACGTATGACTGGTTACCCTAACTATCGTATCCGGAGAAATTATTTTGTATTGCACACTGAACTCGTGAAATCCGTATTGGGAGTGTTAGTAGACTCTGAACATGCACATACATGACGATACCTTTGCTCGGAATGATTGCTATGTTATTTGTTCAATGATTTAACCGTTGGGATTATGGCTCTGGGATTGTGTGACGGAATAAAGACCCCAAATGATAAACTCTTGACTGTGAATCGTGATTGTGGAAGAATTGACATGATTGTTTGATTAGGCTTACGAGTCTATGCCTTAGTGACTATATGACTGATTTGGAACCCTCGTATGACAACTTACTACTATGTGTCACCGAGAACCTCGTGTGATGTATTACTGTGTACCATATGCTTATATGAAGGATTTATGTGGAAATTTCTATATTGACTATGATGCTTACCTCTCAATGTGAATAACTGCATGCCTGTGCACTGCCTGTAAACTTATTGGGAGGAACACGTTATATATGACCTGTACTGCTTTGATATGAACTGTAATGGTACCGGACTTCTGATGTAAGTTTAACAATTGATGAACTCAGACTAATTGTGAAACTACTGACCATGTACCGAAATGACCGTAGTATGAACTCATGTACCTCATCTGGATAGGGATGGAATTGTTATCCGACCTAATCTGATAGAACGGTGGGTTGATAAGACCCTTTATGTAACTGATAGAATTTCTGTTGGATGCTTGTACTTTGAACTTTTACTTGAAATGATTGGGCAGAACTTGCATCTAACATGACCTGGTCGAACTTTCATCGAATTGACCTGAGAAAACTCTTGTTGAGAGCTGTTATCTGAATTGCTTACAATGTGGGAAAACTAGGTATGTAACATGTGATGGCTTACCCGGTAATACTGTTATGACCATGAACTTGTTTGACTAGGAAATGATTGTTTTGGTGACTACTGTACTTCAGAACTGATGGGATCTGTTGACAACAGACTGGTTTTGATCATAAACTCTGACTGTCTAGAAGTATATGTAATATGTATGACTGCTTTCGTATTGACATGTGCTACGACTGAATCTGTGAGGACTGGAACTGATGAATAGTAAATGAATGCTTACTTCAGAACTCTGCCTACTGCTATGGGAGTAATGTACAATTCACCTTATGTTCCCGATAACTCCCGAATGAACTGGACTGACTGTGATGAATTACTGAATTGAGAACCAAATTGAACAAGAACCAGATGAATGATTCAGTAGTGAACGAATCGAATCTCTGTAACTTAACGGGGGAAATTACCTATGAAAAGGAGACCAGTGTAACTTTATAACCCCGATAAGTACTCGATATAAGTAGTGTGAACACTCCTGTACTGCTACTGTACTATTACTGTGTTGTTACCGTTACTGTTACTGTACTGTCACTGTACTGACACTGTCATGTACTACTGTGTAACTGCAATCACGTTCTACGTCACGAAATAAGTTTTGTTTTCTGAAATGCTATATGATGTATACTGATTGAGTGTTCAACTTCTGATATGTATTCATGACTCTTAATATTATGTGATATATGTTAGCTGCCCGGTATCGGAGGTTCCTTATGGAACTTATATCTGTCTGCACTCTGTTACCCGTACCGGAGGCCTCGTCACGGGGGGGGCTCAGCATCTGTTCTGTTCTGTTCTGTTACACGTTTTTGGGATTCCTTTATGGAACTGGTTATTCATAACCATCACGTAACTGTATCTGTTCTGCACTGTATCTGTTCTATACTGTATCTGTTTTGCACTGTATCTGTTCTGTATCTGCCATGTCTGTATCTGTTCTGTATCTGCTCTAGTAGTGCTAACGAATGCACCATATATACATAAGCAAGAATTGTGCATCTACGTATGCTGTGGACAAGAAAATGAAAATGAACATGTATCTGAATCTGTCCCTGACCATAAAAAAAACCCGAGCATGTATAAGACTCCATGATTCTGTTTCTGTGCATTGCTAAGACTGAGATTGGGCCATGAACCTGTTTATGAATATGATTATGCTCCTGTTATAGAGTGAAAGTGACCTTTATGTTAGGTATCATCTCTGTTGTCATATGTTACTTCAAGTTTGGAGGACCAAACTCTTTATAAGGAGGGGAGACTGTAACAACCCTCGTCACTGTTTACTGATTACCTACTGACTGACTGAGAACTGAGACTGATTGATTGACTGTAACTGTTTAAATGCATTTTCTATCTGTCGATTGTTAATCGATCTGTTCATGTTCTGTAATTTAAACTGCAAATTGAAGGCCTTATCGGCGACCGAATCGGAAATGGATCAATGTTTTATGATCATTGGAATGTATGTGAATTAATGGTGTATTTAATTTAAAATCGATTTGGTATGACTAAATTAGATTAATTAGTCGTAAATTACAAGAGTTGGACTTATTTACTATTCTACCACTTAGTGGCCCACTACATGGACCATCTTTGAACCATATTACACTTCATTCAAAACATCTCCTCAGCTCATTTTGAGAGCATAACCGGTCTAGAGAGAGAGAGTGGGGGAGATAGCTTGATTTCATTGTGAATTGGTTTAGAGAACTTGAAGAATTGAAGTGGGGATTGCTAAATTGAGCTTCTAGTCTTGTGATTGAGGATCTAAGGTAGAGTAATTACCTTCTTGTTTATGAATTGAATTACTCCTTGCATGGTTTAGAGGATTATTAAAGATTAGAGCCAAGATATGGCTTATAATGTTGAATTGAAGCTCATCTCTTGCATGCATGCTTGTATTGAGGAATTTAAAGTTGTTTTCATGGCAAATGTTACATGCATGCTCATATTTATGTTTAAGACCATAATTTCATCTTGTTCTTGAAGAAATAAGCTCAGTTGAGCTAACATTTGAGGCTTTGAATTGATTGAAGTCATGGATATTGCATGTTCATCATGTTTATGAAAATTGTTTTGAAAATGAGTTTAATTGAACTACCCTTGGGCTTTGATTTTATAAATTGAACTTGGAATCATGTAATATTATGAGTTTACAAGAGTTTTCCAGAAATTCAGCCCAAGAGGATCGATTTTGATGCTTTGAAACTTGGTTTTGAACTTGGAGTTCAAATCTGGATTTTCCAGATTTTGGTCGTCCGCTCGAGCGGGGGAAGTGCCGCTCGAGCGGGGAAATCGAGCTCCCAGCATCTCTCACTGCTTTACAGTCCGCTTGAGCGGGATATTGTACGCTCGAGCGGATTCTTGTGTCACACGCTCGAGTGGGGGAGTTTATGCTCGAGCGGGGACCTTTGCTGCATGTCCGCTCGAGCGGGGAAACCTGCGCTCGAGCGGGGAACTGTTTTTCTGAAAATTCTAAAACTGTTTTCTGAGTGCATCTTTGCATCCTCTTTCCATCCTAGGCATTCCTAGGGCATATTTAAGGCATCTTAAAGAGGATATAGATGTAGAACACACTGAGGCAAATTAGGGATTAAGTTATTATCCTTCCCAACTGTGTAGCTTAGTGTGTGTTCAATCTGTTAACTGTGTAGGGTTGGCTTTCCGAGGAGACGCTCTAGCTTACTGTAGCCCAGAACTCTGTGAGTAACAACTGTGTAAAGATATGTTCAAATGATTACTTTCTAATCACTAAACTGTACTGTTTTCTGAACTGTTTACTGTTTACTGAAATGTATATCGAACTGTTTACTGAAATGTATATTGAACTATTTACTAAATTGAACTGTTAACTGAACTGATACCGTTTACTGAACCAACTGTTTACTGAAATGTACTGTGGCATCCTTAGCACCTGCTGTTTACTGTTACTGTTACAGAGAATCTCTGTCGGTTCCCAAGTTTGGAACCACTACTGTTTACTGTTATGATGGCCATTCTGTATTTCTGATATGGAGCAACGTGCTGCACGGAGCTAAGTGCTACAGAGTGAGCCACCTCTAGAGTCTGTGCGAGACACCTCTTGAATCCATAAGTACTGTACTGTTTTCTGAAATGGTACTGCTACTGCTACTGTACTGCTACTGATGGCCATCATTCACTGTTTGGTCTGTTAAGACCCGGTCTTTTAAGACCTACTGTTTACTGTACTGTTATGCTAATGGATGTACCACATATCACTGTTTTAACTGAATGGTTGTTATGGCCTGAAATATGAGCCGCAAACTGATTGACTGATAAACTGACTGAAACGACTGTTTAAAATACTGAAAGGACATTCTTTCTTAACCCCTTTACGCATTGTGTTATTCACTGGGCTTTAGCTCACTGCTCATATATATATATGTAGGTGTTCAAGCACCGGACCGTTGCTAGCAGCGTCAGGGTAAACTCCTGTTTTGTCAACCCAACCACTGTGCCTCACTGCGAGGTTCCAAGCCTATCAAGCTACGGCTTAGGGGCTTAGGGGTGTTTCATTTCCCCCATCTATTTCTGTACCTGTTTTGTATAACTGTGTAGACTGATTGCACTATACTCTACCGTTTACTGTACTGGTTAATAGGGATTAAGTCCCTGTACTGAATGATTGTATATATGATGCATACTGTTCTGTACTGAAAGTATAAATGTATGAAAAATCTTTTTGGCATACAGACTGTCACAGCTCATTGGACATTGTTTATTTACTGTATTGGCTTCCGCCATGCCCCTGTACTCTGTATTACTGTTCTACTGTTAAGCAGGCCTTCGGTAATCTAGGATTACTGGCCGGTTACGGTGCTAAACCCATAGGGGCGGGTTTGGGTCGTGACACGAAGCGAGAAGATAGTGGATGTTGATGCGTGAGAGTTACAAAGATGCTGATTGGGCAAAGTTTCTAGAAATCTTTTATGACAAGTATTTTCCGCAGTGTGTCCGGGATAGGAAAGTGGCGGAATTTATGGAACTGAAACAAGGCAGCATGACCGTGGCTGAGTATGAGGCCAAATTCACCGAATTGGCCAGGTTTGCGCCGCACGTGATTGACACAGATTATAAGAAGGCGCGACATTTTGAAGGTGGGCTCCGAGATGATATTCTAGAGAGAGTGAATGTCTTGAAGCTGGAGACTTACATTGGGGTATTAGACCGGGCCATAATATCTGAGGCTAATATAGCCAGACAAACTAAACCAACAACTGATTGGAAGGGTAGCAAAAGGCAGGGCTTCTTCTCAAAGAAGAAGTTTTCAAAGAAGCAAAATACGGGCTCCTCAAATACTTCTAATTCTTCCCGAGACACAACCCCGTCGTGCACCACTTGTGGAAATAGGCATCGTGGGGTTTGCTACCGTGCGACAGGAACTTGTTTTAATTGTGGTAAGCAAGGGCATATGGCCAGAGACTGTAAGCAGAACCGTGGAAAATTTGCTGCTAGTTCAACAGCATCAGTCCCAAAACCAGGAAATGTTACGGGACCTACCCCCACCGGAGATACCGTGAGACAAGGGAGAGTTTTTGCGCTTGTCCCGGGCGATACCCGGAATGCCAATGCCGTTGTCTCAGGTACCATTTCAATATGTAATCAGGATGCCTTTGTACTAATTGATTCTAGATCAACACACTCATTTGTGACGTATACATTTGCATCTAGACTGAAAAGACCCCTAGAGTTATTGCCATATTTGTTGTGTGTGTCTGCTCCATCGGGAGAATCTGTGTTATGTGACTATATATATCGGTTTTGTGACATGCATATTGAGGATGCTACCTTATATGTAGATTTATTGCCCTTGA
>JAPPVO010000525.1:0-38193 GCA_030407325.1 Camellia japonica | reverse complement strand
TTCGTCCCATACCTTGAATGTGAAGGAAAAGAAAACAATTGTATGGATAACATTTAACAATCACAGAAAGTCAAATATTCGAAAGAATAATGAAAATTATGTATAAAGAATTTCTAAAACACCATACAATGGTTCAAACCTTTACATAATATAAAATCAAAAAGAAAAACCTATTACATGACTAGGGTTTCATCAAAACCCTAGAAAAGATGACTAGCCACTCATGGAGGAGTGGAAGGAGGAAGATGAAGAAGAAGCCACCATGGAAGACATCTTGAAGCTTTTGCTTTCCTTCTCCTTTCCAAACCCTAGCCTCCCTCCTTAGGTTAAAACAGTTTCAGAACCCTAGAAAAGCCTTTCTCTTTTCTTTTTATACTTCTATTCACTTCCAAACAGATTTAAAACATCAGTTTGACTTTTCCAGAAAAAGTCAACTCTGTCCAAATTTTGTCTTTTTGCCCATTTTATGCTCCCACGATGTATAACCTGATTGACATTCAACACACATAAAATACACGGTTTGACCAGCAAGTGAAGTTAAGAGATTCTAATTAACGGCCTCAATGATGTACATTTTGACCTTAATCAAGGAGGATGTTGCCATGTTATATCGAGCCCGATGAGGATGAGGAGGAGGAGGATGTTGCACTCTGCGAGATTAGATACAGGACCGTGACATTGAGTCCTTGAACCGTAGTGAGCCCAAATGAACAGAACGGGATTTCCCTCCCGGGACGTTCGGGGACGTCTACAGTTTCCATCATTAGACTTGAACCAAACTATTACTGTAGGTGTACGAGCAGGAAATAATCTTCTCGTATAATCCTGTTGATCAAGTTTGCACTCCTCCAAACAACGTTGCTTTGCCACCTGAAAACACAAACGTGAGCTAATCGGCGGGTGTGTGTCGGAAACCCCTCCGATGCCTAAGTTAGCAACTAGACAATAGACAATAAGCTCTATGTATTCTAGAGTAAGAATTGTGATATTTCTACATAGGTCCTGCTATGAGCTTTTATAGATTCTGCCTGGCCCAATACTAGTAGGATTCCAACTATCCTTATAAGAGTCCTCCTAGGAATCACACACCCTACTCACTACCAACCAAGTGAGATGATTTGCACAATCCTAGTAGGACTCTACTCTCCTTAGCAGAGTCCTCATAGGAATTACATTCCCAAAGATAATGCATATTCTGATAACTCCTTACTCACTGCTTGTCTAAGTGAGATAGTTGCAACTCTTACTCTGGATAGCACAAGACATAACCGTGCTTACACAGCTCGGTGCTAATTAAGTCAATTTAGTCAACCTAGTCTTTGGAATGACCTCCTGCCGAGCTATCTTTTAGCTCGGTCCGATTTCCACAGATACCTCGGTCTACGACAGCTAGACCAGGCCACTGATAGCCCACCTTTGACCGAACCAATGCGACCAAGGACCAAGGCTACCGAGATAATTACTTCGGTCCGTGGCTTGGCCCAAGACTATATATCTATCTCGGTCCATTCCAACGGACTTACTTAGCTCGGTCCAATTTATGCATAAATTACCCACTCAGTAGGGATTTGGACATTTTGACCATACACTTTTATTCTTTTTCAACCATGGTTGTTCAAGGAAAAGACTCTTCAAGTTCACATTTAAATGGTCCACGATTTCAAAACTGATTGAAATGAAAACACACAAAACAATCCAATTTATGCAAATTGAACAATTTGATTTGATAATAATGTTGGACAATTATTTCACGAGGCTATAATAATGTTGGACAATTATTTCATGAGGCTAGGAACATTGTCAACACCAGGAACGGAACCGGAAATTCATTTGTGGGGGCCAAAACATGAATAATTTTTTTATATGAATTAATATAAACTATTATTTTTTTTGAAATAAAAAAATAAACTAAATTTTGATATTAAATTAGTACTAAAAAATAAAACAATCATATATTTAGTATTTTTTTTTTTATAGTTAGGTATATTTAGTGAATTTAATATATGAATAAAAACAAAGTCATGTATTAAATAATTTTTTATACAAATAAACTCAGTCATCTATCAAAGTAGAACTCGACGTTTTTTCATATCTCGAAAGTGTTTAATGATTGACTCTGTAATAAAATTTTTCGCAATTTCCTTTAATGTACACAAACAAAGAGTCTGTAAAAAATTATATTTAATATATGAATAAAAAGAAGTGAATTTTTAATTATATTTTATTCTTTATTTTATATTCAATTTTTTTTTTAATTTTTTGAAAAGAAGAGGCGAAGAAAAAAAATGGGCCATCTAATGAATAGGTGAGGCCCATACTACTTGACAACGACAAGAGAGGGACATATTTCCTACACAATTATATATTATTAATATTAGGTTAAAAAATATATAATATAAATTTTTTTTTTTTTAATTTAAGCGCCGGAGGGGGGGTGGCCGTGGACCTTTTTTTAATTTAAGCGCCGGGAAAGAGGAGGGGGGGGGGGGGGGGGGCCTTGTCGGTCCACGCATAGGTCATCAACACCCATGGGCTGCGCAACCTATCTATCTATCTATTTTTTTATGAGCGAAGGGCTAAGTTGATAGTGACGTTTTGTGTCACAGAAGTTCATGTATTTGCAATATTTTTGTTAAAATAATAAATAAATAAATAATTATTTCAAATTTCAAATGTTTAAAGGGCATTGATTTAGACCCCCTTAAAACATTCACCCCACAACCTCCTCACACACATGGAGGTTGGGGATTGGGTGAGAAGGAAAAAAAAAAAAAAAAAAAAAAAGAGTTAACCAATCAAAACTGAAGGGGGTGACCTCCAAAGGGGGTCTCAATCTTTATTCATGTTTAAATTAGGTTGTAATGTAATGAAAATAATTATGATAAATTTTTTATTATGACAAATTTTAGAAGTTCACTTCACACATTGAGATGTATCTATCATTTGGATATTTTTATTATTTTTTATTTTTGAGTTTAGATGTTGTGATGTGATTCTTTCTTGATTAGTCGTTATTGAATTTTTTTTATATAATCGATATTTTAATTTAATTAAGAGTATTTATTTTATAATCTTATAATTTAATATATATATATATATATCATATAAAATCATTATATGATAATCTAATTACAACATATGTATATTTAATTTTTTAATAAATTTTATATAATTTCTCTTTCTACATATTTTTATTTCCAAATAAATATAAAAGAAAATTAAATAGTTAGAATTACTTTTAATTTTATGTTACTAATTCTTCTTCTAATTTAACTATTATTTTTAATATCAAAATGAGCATTTATTTTACTATTTTATAATTTAATATATATTATACAAAATTATTGTATGATAATTACACTTTTATAATACGATATAACTAAAATTATCAAAATACACAAATAATTTAACTAAAATTAATATATATAAGTATTCAAGTAACAATTTCATAGAATAATAGCACCAATATTATTAAAATAAATAATTAAAATCATAACTTAATTTTAATTTTAAATTTAAATTTAAATTATTATTTTGTAACACACAATATACCATTAAATATTTTTTTAAAAATAGTACATGCATTATACGGGTCAATTGTTAGTCGATAAATATACTAAAAAAGAATTTAAAAAATTATTCAAAATTTATCCATTCTGTGTAATAGACCCGCTTTGCATTAAATATATATATATATATATATCTATATAAATGGTGAAGTCTATTATATATTAGTAGGGTTGGGTTTGTCTTTAAGTTCAGATATAAACTCGGGACATGAAAGGCTCATGGAAGTCACTAAGAATTTTATTTCGGTAATTTGAATAGTTTATTTTATAAATTTCTCAATGTATATTGTGGAGGAAAAAATATTAGGTTAGATTCAATTCATGTATTTCAACTCAAAAGAAGATAATAGCATAAAAATTAGTGGTGTTACATGTACCAATTAGCGTACTAATTAGTATTATGTCATTATTACTGACCCCACCTATTATACAAATTATAAATATTCAAAATATTTAAAATTATGTTACATCATCTATTAATCTATTATTTAATAGTACATATAACATTCTTTAAAAATACATTGGGGACAAACAAAGATAACAACTAACTGACCCAAGCTCGGGCGTGTGAAAGAATGTCTCACTCTTTATTCTTGAAATAAAAAGGATATCCATTAGAAAGAATACGTGTAAGTTTGGTAGAACTGCGGGAAAGTATTTATAGCTTATGTCTTAACAGTTTATAACTTATAATTATTTTTATAAGTTGATTTCTGACTTATAAATTAAGTTTCTCCTGCCCCACTCAAAGAATAAGCTGATTTCTGACTTACAAAAGTTATAAGTTGCATTATTAAGCTAAACTAAACACATCAAAATAGCTTAAATTAAGTTGAAAGCTGAAATAAACTGAAAAAAAGCTATACCAAACAGGGCCAATGTCTCACTCTTTGTTTTTTTTGTTTTTGGTAAACTGGAACTAATCAGGTTGTTTGGCTCCATTTTTCCAAAAATTTTTTTAAAAATTCTACTTTCTTATTTTTCGTATTTTTTTATTTTTACTGAATTTTTTTAATATTTTAAGCAATTTTTTTACTTTTTAGATACACTTAACATAAATACACCTAAAAAGTAAAAAAATTGTAAAAAAAATCTTTTAAAAATTCACTAAATACCAAAAATACAAAAAAAATACAAGAATTTAATATATTTTTTTATATTTTTATGTATTTATTAATTTTTTAAAATATTTTTTCACAAATTTTTTACTTTTTAGATATATTTAAGTAAGATGTATCTAAAAAAGTAAAAAAATGTTTAAAAATTTTAAAATAATCACTAAAAACAAAAAAAATATGAAAATAAAAAAAATTAATTTTTAAAAAACTTAATCCAAAAAATTAAAACCAAACACACTGAATAAGAATGCCTCACTCTTTATTTTTGTAACAAAAAAGATACCCATTACAAAGAATGCACGTAAGAAGGCCGAAGTCAAACATCTCATCTGGGTCCACCGAACAACACGAATCATCAGGGTACGAATCCTTGTTTTTTTTATTAGGCCTTGTTTGGGGATTAGTCGGTTTAGTCAAAAAGTCAAAAAGTTATTAAAAAAATTAAAAAATCAGTAATTCATACCAAAAAGTTAAAGATTCTCTTTTCTCTTTACTTTTTGTACATCTTTTCATAAAAAGGTAAAAAGTCATCCCAAACATATTAGTTTTTTTTTAACTCATATTTTAACCAAATAGTCAAAAAGTTACTAAATTAGTATGTTTTCAAAAAGTTACTAAAAGTTATTAGATCATTGAGCTTACTTTTAGGTCTCATTTTGATGATCCGAATCGTTCATGTTTTAAAATTTGTTGAACATATCATACCTGTAAAAAATCAAGTTGATCGGATATCAGAAACTACGTGTTCAGATTATCGAACTAAAAATCATTTTTTTAAAAATTTAATAAATAATTTTCCGAACACACGTTTTCTGATATCTATCAACTTAATTTTTTACAGATATGATATACTCAACAAATTTTAAAATGTGAACGATTTGAATAATCAAAATTGAGTCCAAGAATGAGCCCAATGACCCAACAAGTAAAGAGACAAACCCTTATTCCAACCAACATCCTCTCGTCTGAACACTCGACACTCCACCCCTTCTTGTCTAATGTGTCACATCATCGTCTAATACCGGTGACATCATCGTCTAATACCGGTGTAGCTTCTTATGTCTTTGGACCAGATAACTGTACTGTATTAATAATAAGGGTTACAATTTGGAAGGAGATTTAAGCCTTGCTTATAAAACCCTGCTTGCTATAAGCCTTGCCCTGTACTTCTAGCTACATTCTTTCCCGGCCAAACAAGCAGAGAGACTTACTATCCGTACTCATGTCGTCATCATTTTCATTGCAGTCACAAATCCAGAGGTTAGCCGGGCTCTCAGGGGCGCAGAACAGAACTATCCACTGCTAGAAAAGATGTCCTTAGCCTTGGTCACCGCTTCAAGACGACTACGTCCTTACTTCCAAGCCCATTCCATAGTGGTCCTCACTGACCAACTCTTGAAGAAAATAATGCAACAACCAGAGCTGTCCGGCAGACTTATGCAATGGTCGGTTGAGCTCAGCCAATTTGACATCTCCTACCGACCTCGAACGGCGATCAAGGGACAGACTGTTGCCGATTTTATCCTGGAATTCACTAATCCTATTCCAACCACGGCTCCACCGCCCCTGCGACCCCAGACTGAGGCGAAGGACCCCCACTCTTGGACCCTCAACGTCGACGGATCATCCCGCAAAGAAGGCAGCTGGGTTGGTCTCATCCTCACCGCCCCCTGAGGTTAGTTATTTCAAGTGTGCTCTCCGTTTCTCGTTCGACGCAAGCAATAATGAGGCCAAATATGAGACATTGATAGTAGGCCTCCGCCTAGCTGGAGACATTGGTGTCAGCCATATCCGAGTGTTCAGTGACTCCCAGCTTATTATCGGACAAATTACGGGGGAGTTCGATGCCAAGGAAGACACAATGCGGGCTTACAGGGATATTGCACTCCCCTTTACCCGTCTCTTCAATACTTTCCACATCAAGCACATCCCCCGGGCGAAAAACTCTAAGGCAGATGAAATGGCTCAATTAGCTTCAGCAGACCAGTCCGACCTCAGCCATGGTGTCCGCCTCGAGTACTTGGCCCACTATTCCATTTCCCTCAACCAGCACCAAGTCCACTTCCTCTAAGACGAACTTATTCCATGGGCGGCCGACATCTTTCTATTTTTGACAAAGGGGGAACTGCCAGACGACAAATAGCAAGCCGCCAAAGTCAGGGCCCGGTCGTCCAACTACATTCTTATCAGCGGCCTCTTATACAAACGCGGTTTTTCACGCCCATACCTGCGATGCCTCAATCCTACTCAAGCTACCTGCGTGATGAGGGAGGTCCACGAGGGTAAATGTGGTAATCATTCGGGTGCCAGGTCACTAGCCCACAAAATACTTCGCACTGGTTATTTCTGGTCCACTCTCAATCAAGATGCCACTGAATTCATGCTTAAATGTGACAAGTGCCAACGCTTTGCCGACATCCCTCATGCTCCTCCGACAGAACTGATCACACTTTGCAGTCCTTACCCATTCACCAAATGGGGGATCGACTTAGTTAGCCCATTGCCCACCGGCCGAGGCCAAACCAAATTCGCAATTGTTGCCATTGATTACTTCACTAAATGGGTGGAGGCGGAACCCCTTGCCACAATTACTGAGCGGAACACCACCAGATTCATCTGGCAATCGAACGTGTGCCGATTTGGCATACCTCAAGCCATCATCTTTGACAACGGCAAACAATTTGACAATGCCAAGTTCAGGAAATTCTGTGCCGAACTTCAAATCCAACCATGTTTCTCTTCCCCAACTCATCCCCAAGCCAATGGCCAAGTTGAGGTTACCAACCGTTCTCTTCTGAAGATCATCAAAACGAAGTTGGAAGCTGCTAAGGGACTCTGGGCTGAGGAATTACCAAGCATACTCTGGGCCTACCGCATTACCGCCCGCACCCGCACCCCCACTAGGGAGACCCCCTTCCGCCTAACATGTGGCGCTGAGGCGGTCATCCTAGTGGAAATCGGTCTGCCCACCCCAGGGGTCTTGCACTCGAATCCAGAATTAACTGAAGAGCTGCGTCGGGCAGACCTGGACCTGATTGAGGAGCTCCAAGAAACCACTGCTGTCCGGCGGGCCTCATATCAACAAAAAATGAGAACACACTACAACCGCAAAGTCCGGTCGAGGGAGTTCTCCGTTGGGGACCTTGTGTTGCGAGAAGCAACTTTTGCCACCAAAAATCCGGCTGAGGGCAAGTTGGCTGCCAAGTGGGAAGGACCTTACGGTTTTAAGGCCAGACCTCGTCTGGGTACGTACCAACTTCAGGACATGGAAGGCTGAGACCTCCCCTATCCATGGAACGCTGAGCACTTGAAGCGTTATTTTCAATGAAAGCTGTACTTTTTGTATTGATCAATTAATATATGTTCTTTTTGACAATCTACGCACTTGGATGTTTTTGTCATTTTCTCGCATGATGTTAATTTGTGATCAATGGGCTACGCTTCAAATGACAACACTCTTATATCTCAGTTATCTGCGTGGTATTTCAATGACACCCTGTTTGCAACCTCAGCCAGACTGGCTTACTTAAAGCCTCAGCCAGACTGAGCACGAAGGGCTCAGCCAGACTAGGTTACTTAAAGCCTTAGCCAGACTGAGCACGACGGGCTCAGCCAGACTGAGTTACTTAAAGCCTCAGCCAGACTGAGCACAAAGGGCTCAACCAGACTAAGTTAATTATGGCTCAAGCATCCTTACAACTTCATGTTTGTAGCATAGTTGCCATACTTGGTCAAATTCCAGGTCCAACTTTTACGCCTCTTAACGTTCTTTACATTTTTTAACTTTCATTTTCCAACCATTTAGCATTTCAAGACTGTCACATTTTGAGACCTTTTCACTCTCACATTTTCTCAACACTCTGACCATATGACCTAACACTTCAAGACTCTCAATTTTAAGACCTTTACATTTCAACATTTTTATTGTTAACATTCTTTGCATCATAATTTCCTCACAAGATAGATTGGCTCCCTACTTCTCAATTTTCACTGTGATTTTTACACCAGCCTTACATGTGTGACAACCCTCACCTCTGATTAGTGTTAAACTGTGATTGAGCATGATAAGTAACTCATTAGAATGAAATCCTGAATTGATTATACGAGTGTATTGTTTTAGATGCATTTCTATCTGTTTGATTACTGAATGAATCTGTTCGTGTTCTAATTTCGAATCGCGAATTGAAGGCCTTCTCTGCGACCGAATCTGAAATTGATTAGTGTTATGTGCTAATTAGGATTTATGTGATTTTATAGTAGGTTTAATTAAAATTCACTTTGGAATGATTAAATTAGATTAAATAAAGTTAAATTACATTAGTTTGCATTTACTACCAATTTGCCATTGAGTGGATTATGCTAGGCCACTACTTCTCTCACCCTTTACATTGTTTAGTATCTTTTTTCACTTCATCTTCTTGAGACCAAAACCGAGTGAGAGAGGGAGGCTTGGAAGAAAAATTGATTTCAACAAGAATTAGCTTGGAGACTTAGAGGAATTGAAGGAGATTGCAAAAATTGAGCTTCCATACCTAGAATTCAAGACCTAAGGTAAGAGATTCATCCTCATAATTGTGATTTTAAGTTGTTTCTTGCATGGTCCATGGTGAAATTAGTGATTTGAGTCAAGAATTAGCTTAATGTGTTAAATTAAGAGTGAATTCATGCATGCATGTTCATATCATAGCATTTTGAAGTTGTTTTCCATGAAATCCTTACATGCATGTCCATGTTTTGGTTATAGTCCATGAATTCACCATGATTTTGAGCTTAATCTTGCATTTGATCATGTTTTAGAGCACTAGAGTTCATAGGAACTCATGCATGTTATGTTTTTACATAATTCATGAAGGTTTCTTTGAAATTGTGTTCAATTGTCTCACCTTTGGGCTTGATTTTACAAATTGATCTTAAAAAACATGTTGTAGTAAGAGTTTTCAAGTGTTTTCCAGAAAATGGGCCCAAAAGGTTGAGTTTTGATGTGTTGAATGCTTGGTTTGAGCTTTGGAGGCAAATCTGGAAATTTCAGATTTTGGCTTCCGCGCTCAAGCGAAGGATTCCACGCTCGAGCGACCATCTTTTGTTCAGAGCTCCACTCGAGCGAAGGAATGCTGGCTCGAGCGTAGATTGCAAGCTCTCAGATTTTTGGTGCACGCAGACGCACGCTCGAGCGACGAGACCTATGCTTGAGCGAAGAGCTGTGTCTCACGCTCGAGCGAGCATCGAGCGAACATCGAGCGAGGATTTTCAACATCCAGTACTTTTGCAATTTTACAGACCGCTCGAGCGAGGAAGTCCACGCTCGAGCGACCCCTCTGTTTTGGAAAGCTCGCTTGAGCGTAGAAAGCCACGCTCGAGCAAGACCCCTGTTTTCAGCAAATTTTGAAAAGTGTTTTAAAGTGTAATTTTCGCATCCTCATCCCATCCTAGGCATTCCTAGGCCATGTTTAAGGCATCTTAATGGGGATAATGTTTTAGAACCACACCAAGTATAATTAGGGACTAAGTTATTAATCCCGAGTGTATGTTCGTTCTGCAACTGTAGGGTAGGCATCCGTGGACGCTCATTAGCTTGCCTATAGCCCAGTGCTCTGTGAGTAACAATGTTGTAAAGATATATTCAATTACAACTATTTCTGAACGACTGTTTATACTGCTTTCTGAAATGACATTACTTACTGAATGAATGTTTGTCCTATTTGTAAACTATATTCGTGGCATCCATAGCAATTTACCATCACTGTATTGTTACTGCAACTGTTACAGAGATCTCTGTCAGTTCCAACATTTGGAACCACTACCGTTTACTATTATGATGGCCATCAACTGACTGTTCGGTCTACTAAGACCTACTGTACTGTTTTGCTATTGGATGTACCACATATGATTACTATGGTTTCTAAATGACTGATATGGCATGAAATATGAGCCACTGATTGAATAACTGATTACTGATACAAATGGCTGTTTTAATTAAAGAAAGGACATTCATTCATAACCTCTTTACGCATATGTTATTCACTGGACTTTAGCTCACTGTTTATATTTATATGTAGGTGTCCAGGCACCGGACCGATGCTAGGAGCGTCAAGTTAAGCTCCCGTTTTGTCAAGCCAACCATTGTGCCTCACTTCGAGGTTCCGAGTGCATTCGTGCCACGGCTGTTTTGGGGTGTTCAGGATCACCCTTCTGTCTCTGTTTTGTATTGACTGAATAACACTTGACTGTACAGTTATAGTTAGGGATTTGGTCCCTAACCTGGATGTTTGTATATATGTGTTGTTTATCAATGTGGCTTGTTTATAAAAGTCTTTTTGCATTCAGATTATCACAGCTCATTGGACATCATTTATTTACTGTTTGGCTTCCGCCAGCCCCTTTACTCTGTATTATTGTCATTACTGTTAAGCAGGCCTTTGGTAATCACAGATTACTGGCCGGTTGCGATACTAAACCCATAAGGGCGGGTTTGGGTCGTGACAGAGTGGTATCAGAGCGATACCAAAGCACGAGTTATACCGCACACACGTGTCCAAATGAGCTATAGGATGTCCTAGAAAAGTAATTAGGGCATTGCATGAGTATGAGAATGTGTATGTGGCTATGATATGAATATATGTGCTAATGTGCTAATGTGCTTAAGTCAGCAGCTTTCTATGTTTATTATTACCATATTGCTTATAGTGAAATGGAAAATACAAGGAATGCCGATGAATCTGAATCATCTGAGGCAAGAATGGCAAGGTTGGAAAGAACAGTCACTACAACAAAATTGAATTTTTACGACTTGCGATGCATGCCGTAAAAACTCTTTCACGGCATGCACACAAATGCCGTTATATGACATGCCGTTGAAAGTTGAGCATCATTTACGGCATGCAGGTAAAGTTGTAAAAAGTAATAAATTAAACATTAATGACATACTTTGTATGTCGTATATAACTTTTTACGACATTTTTGTCATGCCATAAATCATCATACTTTCCGTGGCATAATTTTGCATGCCGTAGAAGGTTATTTTTAAAAATTAATGGCATACTTTGCATGCCGTATATAATATTTTACGACATTTTCTTGCATGTCATAAATCATCACACTTTTCACGACATAATTTTGTATGCCGTAGAAGGTCATTTTAATATATTTATGACATACTTTGTATATATAATCTTTTACGACATTTTCTGACATGCCATAAATCATTACACTTTTCACGGCATAATTTTGCATGCCGTAGAAAGTTATTTTTAATATAATATATATATATAGGAATATGACCTTGCCTAACCGTATGTAGACAGTAGTTTATAAAATGTAACCTGTTACAAACCAAGCAGAGGCAGCAACTATGCAGTAAGCAAAAAAATCTAATATCCATACACCAAATAACTTGCATACTAACTTTTATTCTCAACTTCGATCATATCAAGTTGATAACAACCTCAAACATACAAATCAAAAAAAGTATCCAAATCATAAGATTCATTTATCAACATGATCTACACTATGAAAGATGGCAAACTTTTCCCATCTGATTATGCATTTATCCAGAGTTTTAAATCACATGATCTACACTATGAAAGAACTGTCCAAGTACAAGTTTTGGGATCCAATAGTGCCCAGAGATGATTATGATCACCATCCTTCACAACTGTTGGCAATGCAACACTTATCACTTAGCTGTAACAATCAGCTTTCTTGTTTATCAGACACCATGGTGTCGGCATCTCAAGTCTCTGTCACCGAATTATCATCATCATCACCATCTTCACTTGCAGCAGATAACACAACAAGAAGCCATTTTGCCCCTGTTATTACTCGACAAATACAAAAACAAAAAGAATTCAACTTTACATCTTAGATTACAAATGGTATGGCCAATATAAAATTCAAAAAACCACAAATTTCAAATCAAACATCAATACATACAACTTTACACATCAAGAGGGCCTTCTTTTCCAAAAAATAAAAAGATGTTGAAACTGTAAACTATATGGGGCTTAACAATAGCATGTAGACTATAAAATTTTGGGAACCTTCCAATTTGGGAGCCTAAAACATGGGTTTTGTTGGCTTTATGCATAAGCAGCCATTTTAAGATTGATCAATGTCCACATTGAAACACATCAAGAGGTCAAGTGTGAGCTCAAACTAGGTTTAGCGATTAACATTTTTTTTTAATAACAAAACAACGATAAATTCAAGTAAGGATCACTTTCACTGTTTAAATTTTGATGTCATAACTGGGTTTCATGTGCATAAGACATAACATCAAATAAATGATCATGGCACCGCATTCCTTAATTATGGCCTCCACTTCCGCAAGCAATAGAACATGCCATATGAAGACTAGTATGAAAATATGAGCATTGCATATGAAACTAGCATTTAAACAGAAGCAATGAGTACATTTGTAAGTATAAATATAGTTCAAGTAAAATGAGAAATTCAAATAATAGATGTAGAGTAAGAAAGTAAAGGTATACCAAAATAACAAGGCAACAAGACCACATCAAGCTCAACACTTAAATTTTAAAAAACATTTTTGTATTTTTTTCCCCAGTGATTTCTGTATATTAATAACCTCAGTGGATTAAGTTTTCTTGATGTATGCATCTGCATATGTATTCAAAAGTGATATTTTTGTCGGGCAACCAGGAAAAAGCCTAGCAATTTAGAACAGGAACTGCTGTCAATGCAGAAAAGTGCAAACATTCAGAAGACCAGAACTAATCAATCAGTTGATTTAAATAGTCCCGGACTCAAATATAGTTGTTCCAAACATTGTTGTTCCATGGGTCGTTAAATTCAAATATATATTAAGCACACTTCCAAAACAGCAAGGGCTTGCATTAGACCTATCACCTCTGGAATTTTCCCTGTCAGCCTATTTCCTTGCAGAGATCTAATAACAAGAACCATAAGCACAGTAATGTCATAATGAAAAACAAGAAATGCATTTTGTATTAGAATTCAAAAATTAAGTGCATATCAATTTTAACTTCAATTGACCTTCCTTGAAGACAACAGAAGAAGAACATTTCTAGCTTCTACTTCTTCCACAAAAGAAAAATATAAAGTGGAGTAAGAGAACTCACAGAGTGGCCACTTGTAGAAAGCCAATATTGTATGGAATCTCCCCAGAGATCTGATTGTATGAGATATCTCTGAAAATCATACACTACAATTTTAACCAAAAATGAAAAGAAAGTGTGTATTTCCGTAGTAGGGTAGTTATCATTAAGAAACTTACAAGATCTCAAAGCTTGTACAATTGCCAATGTTATCAGGGATTGTTCCAGTTAGGTTATTGCCTCTTACATCACTAAAGAGATCAAGGAAGATTTCAATGTCCCCATGGATATGAAGCAGAAAGCAAGTAGGAAGCACAGAAAAAGCCAAAAGCAAGCATAACCAGGAAGTGAACACTCACAAATACCACAGGCCAGTCAGTTGGCACATATCTGGGGACAGGGTTCCAGTTAAAGAATTGCCACGTAACCCTCTGCAAACATAATTACCACCAGATGATAGATGAACCAATAGTTTGTCCAGAGTAAAATTATAAACCAAATTAAATGTTTAAGTGTTAATAGCATCAAGGGTTGATAATGAAATTGGATTTTATCTATCAGTTGTTAAACCCTAATTGATGTAGCACTTACAGATATTGTAATACTTCATTCCAATAGATTAACCTCGGTATCTCACCAATAAGCTGGTTACGAGCAAGGTCCCTACCGAATAAATTTACACAAAGACAAGGCATACATATATATTAGCACAAGTGTCTATGGCTTTGGTGTAAATAAAATCAAAAAAACATATGGTAATGTTAACTGCATGGACTCCACTAAAAAATAAAAAAATTATGACTCACAGAGTTTTGAGGTTGGGAATCTGTGTTAATGTTGAAGGGATAGGACCAGTCTCTCTCCTAATCAAACCCAAAAAGCTAGTCAGGGAAAGCCATGAAATTAAGATATAGTAGGACATACACAAGGACAATACTCCAAAATAGAGGGTTATTGGATGAATTTTGGAGACCTTAGGCCATAAGTAGCTTCCTCACTGACTTTGACTGCAACTGTCTTAACCTGTAGCTAACATGTGGCTATTGTGAAGCATATCACAAGTTTAACACTACCTTATAACAATCTTGCAGTGTATATATACAATAATACCTCTGTACCATTTCAAAAAACAAAAAAGGAAAATAATTGAAGTAGGTTGATTTCCATTAGACTAAATATTTAGGGGGGGAAACACATGTAAATCTGATTGTTTCTACTACTGCAATGGTTATGGGTCTTCTTGAGTAGTATTGAGGATTAACCTTCCCTATATACTAAACAAAGCCTTCAATATAAACTTGGAGATCACAAGCACACAATAACTCGAGTAAATTCATGAGGAAGCAACATCATAGCATCACAGATTGAATTTCATGATTTGACATAAATTCATATTCATATCCAAATTCAAATCAAATGAACACATGGATTCAAATTCAAATCTCTCACAACAAATTTATAATTAAATATGAACTTCAAGATCAGAGAGAGAATTTACGCTTGAAATCGCAAGGGGCAAACCCTAGGAGGAGATTCAAGATTGTAAACCTTGGAGGAGAAGAATACATAGTATAAAGACAGGCAATTAAATTACAACAATATTATTAAATTACACTAGAGATGATTTTGACTCTTTTTATCTCAATACATAGTATAAAGACAAGCAATTAAATTATATTATATATATACACACACAAAGAGAGAGAGAGAGACAGAGAGAGAGAGATATGAGGGCAGGAGAAAGAAGAGAGCCTAATCTATACTTAAATCTGCATTTCATTAATATTTGAGAGCCTAATACCAAACATTATCAAAATCATACTTTTCCCTCCAAATGTACTGAAATGAATGATAAGTCAATTCGTAGCAAAGTACCTTCTACTGGTCCAAATGGGATATTGCCATCCTCCAGGCCTGAGAAAGAGTAACAAATAAATAATTAACTAGAACTAATACTGATGATGACTTTGCAGGAGAGGTACAGGTCCAAATGAAGATAATTGTAAGTAATATCTTTAAACACAAAAGAAAGCATCCTTTCACAATATATTTCCATAACATAAAGCAAAAAATAGAAATGTCAACATAAACGACTAACTTCACATGTATTGTAATAGTAACAAAATCTCGTAAAGTCATGCTGTTAGAATTGGCAAAAGTCAAAACAGGAAATAGTGTCTTCCAAAAGGTATTTATGCATAATTAAACACGCACAGATATATGTCATTTGTTTTGTTTTTTTAATTTCACAATTTGATTTGGTCTTGACTTGAATGCCCTTGGCATTAAAATTTAAATTTGCATCTTATTCCATGAAATCAGGCTTAATGCAATGAAATGACCTATGCCTTCTGTAACAAGGGCCATGAGGGTCATGAAATCAAACTGAATGAAGAATAACATATGGATAATGAAATCATGAAATTACCTTCTTTCCACGAATCACAGCACCAGGCTCGCCTTGGATAACCATGTACTTAGTGCCGCCAAGGTAAAGTCCAGTGGGAGCAAGAAAGCCAGGTTCGTCGAGATCTTTCATGATGCCAGTGATCTCTTCAGGCTTAAACTACAAAAAAAAATTAACGATTATAAAATACAAAATCAGCACAAGGGGCAATCAAATCAATCAAATCTAGCAAGAAACACAAAGGTAAGATTCTATTGAGGCATAGCTGTAAATAATAAAAGCCATATATATGAAGTTGAGGAAACTTCAAAACCTAATAGATAACTAGAATTTGAGGTGAAAAAAGCAATGTTTATGAACAACATGGCTGGTCATTTCCCAATTTAAGATGTTAAATGATTTTGTGATTAATTTCTAAACAGACCTAAAATGTAAAAACTTGAAATGAAGGAAAAAAGGAGATCCATTCTGAGATCTTCCCAAGGTAAAACAGATCAAACTCATAGGAATGCAAATTGAATAACAATGCAGGTGAAAATCAAACACTCTGAACCGGCGCTAATCAACCAAACAAATCAAATCTCACATCTCATGATTCAATAATGAAAATCCCAAAGCCAACCATCAAAAAAGGTTTCATAGAATCATTACAGGTTTCGATAGATGAACACTCGGATCTAATCGAAATCTCAACAATTCATAAAATCAGTAAAGGCAATCGGCGATCAACATTTTTACGAACAGATTGATGAAAAAGCAATCGAAATCAAACATATTATAATTAAATAAATAAATTAGAAAGACAGATCTATGGAGAACCTTGGGAAAGAAGCGCTCTGAGCCCAGACGCTGCCGTCGTGGCCGAGGATGGCGGCGGAGGTGAGGTGGTTGCCCTCGATGTCGCACATCAGGTGATCATCCACGTATGTCTGCCACGACATTTTCCAAATCTCTGCTCTCTCTCTCTCGATCTCTTTTCAACCTCTGTTCTCTCATTCTGGCTCTGTTTGTGTGAAATGAAATGTCTGTTCGTGTGAAATGAAATGTGTGTGTCGACTCAACCAAGGACATAAATAGTTGTTGTCTGGAGACTAGAAAGTTCTTTTGAAAGCAAAATAGAGAGCGATTGGGAGGAATTATCTTGTGTTTGTATGTTCACAAAGTAATAGTCATTGTTTTATGGGAAGAAGGAGATTGATTCGATCGGTTGAGAGAGGTTAGGGTTTAGAGAGGGTTGAGAGAGAGAGAGAGAGGAGAGAGAGAGAGTGACTGAGAGAGTAATGGGGCAATGGTTTTCAATTTAATTAAGTAAGTTTTTAAATATTTTAGATAAATTTTTTTTACTTTTTAAATCCAAATAATTTACATGTACTTAAAGGAAAAATATTTTTTAATTTTTTTAAAAATTACTAAATTTAAAAAAATATAAAATTTAATCATATATATTATATTTTATTATATTTTTTACAAATATTTTATTTTTTAGTTGTATTCAGATTAGGCACATCTAAAAAGTAAAAAATAAATAAATTATTAAAAGAAGGAAAGACATCAAATCAAGGTAATTTAAAAAAAAAATAATTACAAATTAATGAGAAGCCATATAAATATTAATTATTAAAATTATAAACTTTTTCATGAATATGTAATTTTTTTTTTCTCAAAATCCCACTGGGTGCAATTATCCCTTAAAGGAGACACTAAATTATAAAAATAACGTATAAATTATTTTTACGTTGTCCTCAATTAGGAAAATGTAAGGTGAGAAACTTGGTTGGAAATTGTTAGCTTTTCTAAATCAAAAAAAAAAAAAAAATTCGGATTGAAATTTTTTTTAATAAAAGTTTTCACGACATGCTAATGCGTGCCGTGTAAAGTTATAATATTTTACGACATGAATGTATGTCGTCTTAAGTACAAATATTTTATGACATATTTTTGTATGCCGTGAAAATATACATTTTTTACGGCATGCTTTTGCATGCCATAAAAAAAATTCCGGATTGAATTTTTTTTTTTGTGCAAAAGTTTTCACGACATGTTAATGCATGCCGTGTAAAGTTATAATATTTTATAACATGAAATGTATGTCGTCTTAAGTACAAATATTTTACGACATATTTTTGTAAGTCGTAAAAACATACATTTTTTACGGCATACTTTTGCATGCTATAAATATATGAATCAATGACTTACATGGTATGTATGCTGTTATTGACAAAACATTAACGGCTTGCAAAAAAAAAAATGCCGTAGAATGTACTAACTACGGCATGCATTTAATGCATGTCGTAAATATGATGCCGTGAATAGTTAGTTTTGTTGTAGTGAGTTGAACTATTGACTGAGGCCTTAAGGCAACAACAGAACTAACAGCCCCCACCTCCTCCAGTACAACCAGAACCGAATGTTCATGATGATGTAATTGCTTTAACACAGAAGTTCAACAAAATGAAACCACCATCATTCCAAGGAGGCCTTGAACCATTAAAGGCCGAAGCATGGGTTCTAGAGACTGAGAAATTGTTCGAAGTGTTTCCGTGTTCTGAAGCACACAAGGTGTTACTGGCTACCTTCACTTTACAAGAAGAAGCCAGACGGTGGTGGATGCTCATCCGTGACACCAACAATGCTATGACTTGGGCTTAGTTTAAGGAAGCCTTCATTGAGAAATACTTCTCTCAGTGTGTCAGGGATCGCAAAGTGACTGAATTTGAACAATTGAGGCAAGGTACCATGTCCGTAGCAGAATATGAATCAAAATTCACTGAACTCACCAAATATGCACCACACATGGTGGACACTGATTATAAGAAGGCTAGAAAATTTGAAGGCGGGCTCAATGTAGAAATACTTGATCGATTCAATGTTCTAAGTTACTTAAATATGTGGATGTTCTTGACCGAGCAATAATAGTTGAGTCGAATATCGAAGCATTAAAACAGACTGAAACGCCAGCAGCTGAGTGGCGCGGTAAGCGACGAGGCTTTAAGTTTAAGAAAGGCCGGAACAGTTCATTGAATAAAAAACAAAACATAGGGTCAACAAACAGTTCTAGTCAAGGAAGTGGTTCTATACCACCCTGCTCTGAATATGGAAAAAGGCATAAAGGGGTTTGCTATAAAATTTCTGGTGCTTGTTACAGGTGTGGCAAGGTGGGCCACATGGTTAAAGATTGCCCTTCCACGTCCCAAGGCAATAGTAAGGCTGCAACCAGTGCCGCAGCATCAACTGTTACTCCAAAACCCAACCCCAAAGCCACTGGAAATAAGCCTTTAAGGTGAGGCCGGGTGTTTGCACTCGTACCGGGAGATGTGCAGAACACCGAGACCATTGTGTCAGGTATACTCTCAATTTGTGTTCAAAATGCTTATATTCTGATTGATTCGGGGTCTACACATTATTTGTCTCGCATGTTTTTTCACGAAAATTAAATATGGAACCCATGAACTATTTGTTAGCTGTATCTTCACCCGCTGGGGGATCTATGACTTGTGCTTATGTGTATCTTGCATGTGAAATTGTTGTTGGGGATGTACATTTGTATATTGATTTACTGCCTTTGAACATCGATCATTTCGATGTAATTTTGGGAATGGACTGGTTAACAAAATATCATGCTTCTATTGACTGTGTAGCGAAACAAGTTATTTTTCGTCCACCTGGTTTGCCTGAATTTGTGTTTAACGGAGTTGGTGTAGTGCCTCCCCCATATCTGATTTCGTCCATGAAAGCTTTTAAATTGATTAAAAATGGGTGTAAAGGGTATCTATGTTGTATATTGATTGTACCTACTGATACTAAAGCTGATGTGGACAGTATTCCTATAGTCAGAGAATTCCCAGATGTTTTTCCAGATGATTTGCCAGGAGATTTGATTGATAGGGAGATTGAGTTCACTATCGAAGTAGTACTGGGTACACAGCCAGTTTCCAAAGTTCCGTACAGAATGGCACCTATCGAGTTGAAAGAATTAAAAATTCAGCTGCAAGAATTGTTGGATAAGAAGTTTATCAGGCCTAGTACTTCACCGTGGGGCGCGCCAGTTCTATTTGTGAAGAAGAAAGACGACTCGCTAAGACTCTGCATTGACTACCATGAACTGAACAAGGTAATAGGGAAAAACAAATACCTACTGCCTCGTATTGATGATTTATTTGACCAGTTACAGGGTGCCCAGGTTTTCTCCAAAATTGACCTTAGATCCGGATACCACTAGTTGAAAGTCAAACCAGAGGACATTGAAAAGACTGCCTTCCGAACGAGGTACGGACATTATGAATTTCTTGTTATGCCTTTCGGAGTTACTAATGCGCCTGCTGCATTTATGGACTTTATGAACAAAGTTTTCAAACCATTCCTCGATGAATTTGTGGTTGTTTTTATAGATGGCATTTTGATTTATTCCAAGAGTAAAGAAGAACATGAACGTCATTTGAACATTGCCTTATAGACCTTAAGAGAACAGAAACTGTATGCTAAACTAACAAGTGTGAATTTTGGCTTGATAATGTTATGTTTTGGGGACATGTGATTAGTAAGGATGGCATTTCAGTTGACCCACAGAAGATTGAAGCAATGGTAAATTGGCCTAGACCGACTAATGTTACTGAAATTCGAAGTTTCTTGGGCCTAGCCGGATATTATAGGAGGTTTGTGAAAGACTTCTCCAAAATTGCTCTACCATTGACTCAGTTGACTCAAAAGGGAATATCATTTGACTAGACCGATCAAAGAGAATCAGCTTTCCAAGAGTTAAAGACTCGACTTGTGACTGCACCGATTCTTACCCTACCCTCAGGTACGGATTGATTTACTATTTTTAGCGATGCTTCTTATAAGGGTTTGGGATGTGTGTTGATGCAAAATGGTAAAGTTATTGCATATGCTTCCCGACAACTGAGGCCACATGAAAAGAATTACCCTACTCATGATTTGGAACTTGCCGCAGTGGTATTTGCATTGAAAATTTGGCGCCACTACCTATATGGGGCAACATGTGGAGTGTACACCGATCACAAGAGCTTGAAATACTTCTTTACACAAAAAGAATTGAACATGAGGCAGCGGAGATGGTTAGAACTGATAAAAGACTATGACTTGCAAATTTTGTACCATCCAGGAAAAGCTAACACCGTTGTTGATGCACTGAGTCGGAAATCAATTGGGAATTTGGCCTGTTTACTCACCGGACAGAAAGAACTGCTATGTGATCTTGAGAAATTTGAAATTGAGATTGTTTTGCGAGAACAAGGTGGAACATTAGCTGCTATTTCTGCTCAATCGGTTCTCATTGAGGAAATTAAAGAGAAACAACACCTAGATGACTTCGTGAAAAAGGTAATTGATGAATGGGAATCCAAACCAAGGCCGGACTTTAAATTTGAAAACAATGTGTTGAAGTTTCAGGGAAGGTTGTGTGTACTGAATGATTCTAAACTAAAAAGACGAATTTTGCAGGAAGGCCACAATTCAAAATTTTTCATCCATCCAGGAAATATAAAAATGTACCAAGACTTGAAACTTAATTTCTGGCGGCCGGGGATGAAGAAAGAGATTGCCGAGTTTGTGTCAAAATGTTTACATTGCCAACAAGTCAAAGCTGAACATTAACGACCCGCAGGCTTACTTCAGCCCTTACCAATACCGGAGTGGAAGTGGGAACATATTACTATGGATTTCATTGTTGGATTACCTCGCTCCAGTAAAGGTATGGACTCAATTTGGGTTATTGTTGATAGATTGACTAAATCTGCTCACTTCTTACCCGTCAAAACAATTTATAATGCGGACAAATTGGCTACAATTTATATTGATGAGATTGTCAGATTGCATGGAGTGCCTATGTCCATTGTTTCTGATAGGGACTCGAAGTTCACATCGAGGTTCTGGCAAAGTCTGCAAACGGCATTGGGTATCGAATTGAGGTTGAGTAGTGCATACCATCCCCAGACAAATGGCCAATCAGAAAGAACAATCCAGACTCTGGAAGATTTACTGCGTATGTGTGTGCTTGATTTCCAAGGAAATTGGGAAAATCATTTACCTTTGGCTGAATTCGCCTACAACAACAGTTTCACTCGAGCATTGGTATGGCGCCTTTCGAGGTTTTGTATGGCAGAAAATGTCGATCTCCTATTTGCTGGGCAGAAGTTGGAGATGGGCCTTTGCTTGGGCCCGAGATTGTACATGAAACCACGGAAAAGGTGAAACAGATTCAACAAAGATTGAAAACCGCACAAAGCCGACAGAAAAGTTATGCGGATGTCCAAAGGCGAGACAGGGAATATGAAGGGGTGATCATGTTTTTGTTAAAGTGACACCAATGAAAGGACAGACTCGTTTTGGGGCTAAGGGCAAACTAGCACCGAGGTATGTTGGGCCGTATGAAATCATTGAAAAGATTAATCCGGTGGCATATCAAGTAGCACTTCCTCCTGAAATAGAGCATATGCATAATGTCTTCCATATTTCAATGTTGAGGGATTATCTTCGGGATCCCTTCTATGTTATTGAGCCTACCCGTGTAGTGCTAAGTCATGACTACACTTATGAAGAACGACCTATTCAGATTGTGAACCGACGAATCAAGAAGTTGAGGAATAAAGAAATTCCGCTAGTGAAAATGGATTAGCAAAACCATGGTGGCATTTATGCCACTTGGGAAAGGAAGACGATATGATGAAAAGATATCCGGAATTGTTCCCCCTAAATCCTGTATTCTTCCAAAATAAAGGTAATTCGAGTTTGGAGGACCAAACTCTTTTTAAGGAGGGAAGACTGTGACAACCCTCACCTCTGATTAGTGTTAAATTGTGATTGAGCATGATAAGTAACTGATTAGAATGAAATCCTGAATTGATTATACGAGTGTATTGTTTTAGATGCATTTCTATTTGTTTGATTACTGAATGAATCTGTTCGTGTTCTAATTTCGAATCGCGAATTGAAGGCCTTATCGACGATCGAATCTGAAATTGATTAGTGTTATGTGCTAATTAGGATTTATGTGATTTTATGATAGGTTTAATTAAAATTCAATTTGAAATGATTAAATTAGATTAAATAAAGTTAAATTACATTAGTTTGCATTTACTACCAATTTGCCATTGAGTGGATTATGCTAGGCCACTACTTCTCTCACCCTTTACATTGTTTAGCATCTTTCTTCACTTCATCTTCTTGAGACCAAAACCGAGTGAGAGAGGGAGGCTTGGAAGAAAAATTGATTTCAACAAGAATTAGCTTGGAGACTTAGAGGAATTGAAGGAGATTGCAAAAATTGAACTTCCATACCTAGAATTCAAGTCCTAAGGTAGGAGATTCATCCTCATAATTGTGATTTTAAGTTGTTTCTTGCATGGTCCATGGTGAAATTAGTGATTTGAGTCAAGAATTAGCTTAATGTGTTAAATTAAGAGTGAATTCATGCATGCATGTTCATATCATAGCATTTTGAAGTTGTTTTCCATGAAATCCTTACATGCATGTCCATGTTTTGGTTATAGTCCATGAATTCACCATGATTTTGAGCTTAATCTTGCATTTGATCATGTTTTAGAGCACTAGAGTTCATAGGAACTCATGCATGTTATGTTTTTACATAATTCATGAAGGTTTCTTTGAAATTGTGTTCAATTGTCTCACCTTTGAGCTTGATTTTACAAATTGATCTTCAAAAACATGTTGTAGTATGAGTTTTCAAGTGTTTTCCAGAAAATGGGCCCAAAAGGTTGAGTTTTGATGTGTTGAATGCTTGGTTTGAGCTTTGGAGGCAAATTTGGAAATTCCAGATTTTGGCTTCCGCGCTCGAGCGAAGGATTCCACGCTCGAGCGACCATTTTTTTTTCAAAGCTCCGCTCGAGCGAAGGAATGCTGGCTCGAGCGTAGATTGCAAGCTCTCAGATTTTTGGTGCACGCAGACGCACGCTCGAGCGACGAGACTTATGCTCGAGCGAGCATCGAGCGAACATCGAGCGAGGATTTTCAACATCCAGTACTTTTGCATTTTTACAGACCACTCGAGCGAGGAAGTCCACACTCGAGCGACCCCTCTGTTTTGGAAAGCTCGCTTGAGCGTAGAAAGCCATGCTCGAGCAAGACCCCTGTTTTTAGCAAATTTTGAAAAGTGTTTTAAAGTGTAATTTTCGCATCCTCATCCCATCCTAGGCATTCCTAGGCCATGTTTAAGGCATTTAATGGGGATAATGTTTAGAACCACACCAAGTATAATTAGGGACTAAGTTATTAATCCCGAGTGTATGTTCGTTCTGCAACTGTAGGGTAGGCATCCGTGGATGCTCATTAGCTTGCCTATAGCCCAGTGCTCTGTGAGTAACAATGTTGTAAAGATATGTTCAATTACAATTATTTTTGAACGACTGTTTATACTGCTTTCTGAAATGACATTACTTATTGAATGAATATTTGTCCTATTTGTAAACTGTATTCGTGGCATTCATAGCAATTTACTGTTACTGTACTGTTACTGCAACTGTTATAGAGATCTCTGTCAGTTCCAACATTTGGAACCACTACTATTTACTATTATGATGGCCATCAACTGACTGTTCGGTCTACTAAGACCTACTGTACTGTTTTGCTATTGGATGTACCACATATGATTACTATGGTTTCTAAATGACTGATATGGCATGAAATATGAGCCACTAATTGAATAACTAATTACTGATACAAATGGCTGTTTTAATTAAAGAAAGGACATTCATTCATAACCTCTTTACGCATATGTTATTCACTGAGCTTTAGCTCACTGTTTATTTATATGTAGGTGTCCAGGCACCGGACCGATACTAGGAGCGTCAAGTTAAGCTCTCGTTTTGTCAAGCCAACCATTGTGCCTCACTTCGAGGTTTCGAGCGCGTTCGTGCCACGACTGTTTGGGGTGTTCAGGATCACCATTCTGTCTCTGTTTTGTATTGACTGAATGAGACTTGACTGTACAGTTATAGTTAGGGATTTGGTCCCTAACCTAGATGTTTGTATATATGTGTTGTTTATCAATGTGGCTTGTTTATAAAAGTCTTTTTTCATTCAGATTGTCACAGCTCATTAGACATCATTTATTTACTGTTTGGCTTCCGCCAGCCCCTTTACTCTATATTACTGTCATTACTGTTAAGCAGGCCTTTGGTAATCACGGATTACTGGCCGGTTGCGATACTAAACCCATAGGGGCGGGTTTGGGTCGTGACAACATGAGTAACCATTCTCATCCTTTGCAGATCCACAAAAATAAAGACAACAGTATAAAAAAAAAAAGAAAAAGAAAACATAACTCATAATTTCATTCATTCACAAACTTACACATCAGTTCACTACAGAAGTTACACGCCCAACAAAAACAACAAACGAAACAACAACAAAAATTTATTTACAAACAAAGTGCAAAATTTTTACATTCATCATTCCTCCTCACTCGAAACAAGATCTTCTTCGTCAGCACCTTCATTTAAGGGGGTCTGGGCCACATCGTCTTCCTCTACTCTAACAGTGTTGAAGTCCAAGTCTGGGAACAGCTCTTTAGCCTTTCGCTTGAAAGTTTTCCAGCTGCTGTTCCAGAACTCAGCTATCTCATGTTTGTAGAAGTCTGACCGCTGGAAGCTCTGGATCACTTCTTCTTCACTCCTGCTCCCAACGGTCGCTCCCGACGGGCCAGCCCCCCAGACCCCTCTCTTGCCAAGTTGCTGGCGATCGCAGCATCGATAGCCATCTGGAAGTTAGCGGACCCCTTGAATTACTCTACTGCTGCGACACATAAGTCGGGTACGCTGCCCTTCAGAGGCTAACTTGGTATTTTCTTCCTTCAAAGCCTTCTCCAACCCCGCCTTCTCCCCCATTGACTTGGCCCGCTCGTCTGCCAACGTTTTCTCCAGCTCAGCGATCTTCAAATCCGCTTCTTCTTTTTCTTTGATCGACTGGGCACGAAGATCTTCGTTGCAGGTCATCGCCTCATCCCACCGTTTGTTGGCGATGGTACAAGCTTTCTGGGCCTCTTCCAGCTTCCTCTGCTCGCCAACCAGCTAGAACTCGAGCGACACCACCTTGCGGCGTTCCGTCTCCAACTCCAACTTGGTTGCGAGCAGCTCAGCATGGGCACGGTCGACAACATTGCTCTGCACCATTGCCAACACCTCTATTTTCTTTGCCTTCTGGGCCTCTTCCAACCCCCTGGCACACGCACTCGGTGTGGCTTTCCTCCAACCTACGTTCTCCCTCTTCAAAATTTCAAGTTGGGCCTCCACCTCCCCCAACTTTGCCTTCAGTGGCCTCACTTCGCCTCTTGCAGCCGCCGCCTTGTTCAGTAGGGCCCCTGCTAAGGCGGTCGCCTCCATTTGGGCAGAGCACAACCCCCTTAGCAGCTCAGCCTCAGTGAAACTGGCCATCGAGCGCACGGCTGCGTCTTCCACTACTCCCAAAAGGCGATCTGCAGCTGTCCTGGCTGGGCCTCCTTCTCCCTCCAGTCGCCCAGACACTGCTGGAGCATGGTAGATGGCAGTCTTCAACTTGACCCCCTCTCCCTCTCCTTGGGGCGCAGGACCCCCCTTGGACTGCTGCTCCGCCCTTCCTCAGGGCCAGCCGACCCACTTTCCACTTGTATTTTTGGGCCCATGGCACTCATGTGTTCTTTTTCCACTTGGGCCCCTTGACCATCGTCCCCTTGTGCCTCTGGGACAACCACCCCTTCTGGAGTAGCCCCCACACCCCCTCTCCTCTGCCTTCTCCGCCATGGGGGTGTCCTCTCCACCAACCCTCATCTTCTTCAAAGCGGGTATATCTTTTGCCCCCTCAGTGGCGACTCTTTTCTTCTTTAACTTCCTCAGCCCTACTCCACTTCTCGCCTACCCCTTTCCTTCAGTGGGTCTACGGGTTGTGGCAAGGGGGCAAACTCAGTCAGGTCATTGTCCCCCAAAGGTTAAGGACGAGGTCGAATCCTCTCATTCGGCACCAACTTCGGAGCAGGCCCCAGTTGTGTCTCCTTATATTTGTTCGCTCGGGCGAACAATCTCCTTTTCTCCTCTTCCTCCGCTTTCCGTTGCCTCTTCAACGCCTTCCTTGCCGGATCCTCTCCAACGGTTTCGGCCCCAAGTTCAGGGCAAACAACGTTGACGGAAGGACCAGCTTGTCCCATCTTACTCCCTTCTCCTCCTTCCATTCCCTCACCTTTTTCACTCGGTCTTCGGCCGCCCCGTCTAACTTGGGCTCGACCGATTTGGTGGGGACCTTCCACGTCGTGCAAACTCCCTTTCCACCGCTCACAGACACAAAAACCTACTCGGCCTCCATTCCTTCACCGAAGATGGAAGACCTGCCACCAGTCCTCACCCCGCCATCGTCTGCAGAGTCACCCAGGTCTCCTGCTGACCGGAGGCCTTGTAGCAGGAGAAGAACTCCTCTACTGTCATTGTCGTTCCTCCGGTTGCTTGCTGCCAGGAACTTGCACACGCCATCAGTATTTTCCAAGCGTTCGGCATCAACTGCCCTGGCGCCACTTCCAGCTTATTCAGCACGTCCACCACAACCTGAGGGAGGGGTAGCCTCAACCCTCCTCGCAATGCTTCTTCGTAGAGGCTAAATTCGTCTGGCCGCACATCTGACGCCCTTTCCTTGGATGTGGGCAGCCTCAGCCCTACCTCCGCGGGAATTTGGTACTTCCTCCTTATTCCCTCCAACTCCTCGGCAGTAAGTATGGATCTATCCAGTTTGGTGTGCCAATGGTCCGGCTCCACCTGACTAATAGGTCTCGCGGCCGAGATTATTGTCCTGGGGCGAGCCCGTACAGCCTGACTCACTCCTCCCCTCCCTACGCTCCGTACGGTATTGTTCCGCCAAACCCACCGCATCGTCGTCACCTAACGGATTGACCCTTGCGGTTGTTGCTTCCTCTTGGGCCATTTCTCTTGTGTGTCTACGAATGGCTTCGGACGGGGCAGAAGAAAGTTCACGAAATGCTGCAAAGGTGTATCACTAGAAACGAAAGAGTTTACTTTTGGAACGTTTTGATTTTCTACAAAAACATAGGTAAAACGGATAATACCAAAAGCCCAAGGCTTGCCTATATTCCAAGGGTCACAATTAAATTTCGCCAGTTTGAAATTTTTTTTAAAAATCCGCCAAAACTGTCTTTTCAACACCCTATATTGACCTATCGCTTCATTTCTTGCTCAACGCCTAACCTTCCCCATCATGGGATTCAGCCACGTGTACGCCCGCTGCCCCTTTCCCCTTCCCTGTCTATTCCACTTCACTTCACCACGTGCCCTGCCGCCCCTCGAGCCCACGCCACAACACCCACCCTTCGCGGTCGGCTCTCCTCACGGTCGGTTCCTCCACTCGCCACCCTTCGCGGTCGGCCCTCCTCACGGTCGGTCCCTCAACGCGGCCACCTTTCGCGGTCGGCCCTCCTCTCGGTCGGTCCCTTCTCTCGACCACCTTTCACGGTCGGCCCTCTTCACGGTCAGTCCCTCCACTCGGCCACCCTTCGCGGTCGGCCCTCCTCATGGTCTGTCCCTCCACTCGGCCACCCTTCACGGTCGGTCCCTCCACTCGGCCTCCATTCGAGGTCGGCCCTCCTCAGGGTCGGTCTCTTCACACGGCCACCCTTCGCGGTCAGCCCTCCTCATGGTCGACCCCTCCGTTCCGCCACCCATCGCCGTCGGTCTTTCACAACCATCATCTTCTTCATTATTTCCTTTGTTGGACTAAAGGTACACCTGGAAATGGGGGACTACTGACACGGGTAAGCCCATAAAGGATATAGCCCACCGTTTAAGGCCCAATACATAACTCAAATATTAAGGCCCAACGTTGCTGGAGCTCAACATGGCATTAAGAACCAATAACACCTAAACACGTGGCAAGAGAAAGACAAGCCACGTAAGTAGGCAAAGATCCTGCAAAGTTATTGCACTGCACATCAGCCATTAATGAAGGCCCTTACAGCATTTATTGTGATAAGCCCTTCTCGTCGAGGCAAAACGGCCTCACCATGAACAAGGCATGCTAGAGCATAGACTTTCGGCCATGGCGACAGGTCGGAAGGGACAACGAAATGATTACCAGAGGATATAAGCAGACGTCGAAGACAAGAAGAAGTTTAAGCTTTCTATCTCTAATCTATCTCTACATTCCACCTCTCTTTCTAACTTGCTCGTCGGAGGGTTCGCTGGGGGACTCCCCGTTTCCCGTTGAACTTTTGTGCATGTCTTCTGGTGGACTTGGTACAACGGGCATTGGTTTGGAAAGCGTGGATTAGCCCGACCCGGTTTCATTAGGAACACGCTGTATCATCAACATCCATTTCCGTACGCTAACTAATTCAATTGGGGCTTTTCGTTATCTGTCAAAGTGGTGAACTTTTTAAATGGCCATTAAAGACTTCTACACTCACTGTTATTTTTACTTACAATTTTTACAGACTTTTATTTTCTAATGAGAAATATCTTAAATAAAAAAAATTAATAAAATACAAGTGAGACATACTAATTGTAAATCATTAATACCTACTTAGCACTCCATTTATTATAATTTTATTTATTTCTAATTTTTTATTCATATGATATTTTTCACTTGAAAAAAAATATTTTGTGAGTCCAACGTTGCTCGGACCATGTTGGCCAGAACCTGAACGTCATATACATCAAGCTCATAAGTGAGAGAGAGGCCATTAGGTGGAGTAATATTACACCCTAAATAAATAAAAATAACAAGGAGAAAGAAAATGAACCAACTCACATACAATAAATATATGTACCTAAAATTCATACACAAAAATATATCTAAGAAAATAATGTGTAGTTAAAACTCAAGTTTTGTATAATAAAACCTATAAACATCTTGAATGAATTTGGATCATATAATAAATTTTTCTGAGTATTTTTCTATATATAAATCATATGTTTGTGGCAATTACTCATTCATACATATGCAAGGATTGATAGATATGAGATAAATAATAAATTGATATATACACGAAAGACAATTGAATCTCGCTTTTTTTTTTTTTTTTTAATTGAACTTATTTGGTGTAATTTATTACAAATCAAAACATTGATAATAAAAAAATAGAAATGAAAAATATCTTACGAGGCTTGCTACCAAATTGAGCACCTTTGCATGCTATAGATGGGAAATATTTAGGTATTATTGTTGGGTAGAATGTTATATTTAAACATCCAATCGAAATGTCTGTTCCTTAATCCCAAAATTTCCCTTTAGTTGATTGGATAGGAGAGTTTTTATTGTCGTTTATTTCTTGTCAAATTAGAATTTCTTAAAAGATCTCCTATATTTCTAACAAGTGCTTTGGAAGAAAGCAAAAAATAAATAAAAATAAAAAATATATTGTTTTTCATATATTTTAAATCGTTTCAAAACAATTTTTAACATTTATATTCATCCGTTTAACTTGTCATTTTGTAGGCTTTCAATACTAAAAAACATTATAGAGCAAAAAGAGATTGAAAAGATCTTTTTCTTGAATGGTTATTGAGTGTTCTTGGAGTACAGTCATGTGGTGCTTTAAGGTATTGCAATTGATAGAGAATGTAAAACTCATAACTTGTGTCAAGTAATTAAAGAATATGAAAAGATATGATAGGCCAAGTTTGGGAAGACTAAATAAGTGCACTTTTTGACTTTTATTGTATTATGTGTAGAAAAAGTAGAGAGGAAATGTTGATTGATGTGACCCAAAAAAAATAAAAAGATAAAATAAGTGCACTTATTTTGTTTTACCAAACTTGGCCTTATCATGTGATTTGTGATATTAAAATGCACATTTTGTATGCCTCCCCCTATAATGGTGGTGCCCAAGGAAGCATAATGTTCACAAACACTCGCAACATTGTTTGGTTGAATCCAAATGGGTCCATTGAGGATATTTGGTCTTTTGGTCTTCTTCACTTGCAATTTCCCTATAATTTACAATTTCCCCTATATATTAATAGGTGTTTTTAAAACATTTATTAGCATATTTAAAATGATTGTACATATATTTATAAAAATTGATAAATGAGAATAGGAACCCAAGATTTTAATATATGAGAATAACATATATATTAACAAAAATTTTAAAAAGAAAGTATCTATATCTATCTATATCTATACCATATATTAAGTAAAAGGGGATTTTTAACCCCCAAGGCCTATGGAAGTTTCAATATCCCAATCTCAATTTTTAAAATTTTTTATTTTAAAAAAAAAAAAACTCAGCATTTATTGATTTGGTCAAAATCCCCTGATTAGCATTTATTAACTTTTTTCAATCCACATATCTTTCCACATGCCTGCAATTATTGATTTGGTCAAAATTCCCTGATCAGCATTTAAAATCCCCTTTATACAAATAATTATAGATACAATTTGTGTATAGTTACTGCAGTATCATTTTCAACTTCCTCCATATACTATGGTTAGTGATAAGAAAAAAATCTTAAAAAACATAATTTATATATTAAAAAAAATCTAAAACAAATATAAATATCTATAATTATCTCGTGCATAGCACAGGTGATAGGCTAGTATATATTAAGAAAAAAAGAGTTTCTAACCCCTTAGTCTTGTGGGAGCTTTAATATCCCAATTTTAATTTTCTAAATTTTTTATTTAAAAAAAAAATCTCAGCATTTATTGATTTGGTCAAAATCCCTTATCAGCATTTATCAACTTTTTTCAATTCACATGTCTTTCCACATGCCTGCATTTATTGATTTGGTCAGAATCCTCTGATCAACATTTAAAATCCCCTCATACAAATAATTATAGATACAACCCGTGCATAGTTACTGTAGTAGCTTTTTCAACTTCTCCCATACACTATGGTTAGTGATAAGATTGTTAAATTATTTTTATAAAAAATCTTTAAAAACATAATTTATATATTAAAAAAAATCTAAAACAAATATAAATATTTATAATTATCCCGTGCATAGCACGGGTGATAAGCTAATAGACTATAACATCATTTTCTATTGATATATTGGCAAAAAATAATATGAAAAGATTTATAAACAAATAGGTTTTCTCATACTTATGTTGAGTTACAAAAGATAGAAATTGTAAGATAATCTATCGGTACTAATTATGAGAAATCAATTATTTTAATTATATTTTGGCCAAATTGTTAAATTTTATACTTAGAACCACACATTTCATAGGTACAGAGGTGTGTGGGTCACCAATTAAACAATTTTAAAATCTAGATAGTGTGAATTTGCATAATTTAAAAATAATCATAACTAATACTTAGGCCTCGTTTGGGGACTGGCTATTTTAGTATTATATAAAAAAAAGTTTTTTAAAGTCGTGGGAGGATGATCGCCCACTCTTTCCCTTCTCTAGATCCATCATTGAATGATAAATAAACTACATCTTTTAATGCTTTATTAATCAATATTTTTAGAGTATTCATTAAAAAAATTATAGCCAACAGTGTACATGAGACTCCTATTCATATAGGGTGTAGGATAGATAAGATGTATCTATAAATAGACTATTTTTATATTTCGAACTCATAACAATTACATCAAAAAAAAAAAAAAAAAAAAAAAAAACAATAACAATGTTATCACTATCTCAAGATTAACCCTCCAAAAGTTACATATCCAAAAATAATTAAATAAATCATAAAAAAAAATCAACTTGCCGTCCATTAACATCTAGAGTTGTACCAATTCATACCCTAATACTATCCACCAAACACAATAAACATCAAACAATGTTTGCAAACAAGATTAAAATGTAGAATTCAATAGGTCAATAAAACTATGTAAAATGCAAGTAAGTCAGCAGTGAAGAGCAGCATAAGTAAATGTAGTTGGATGGCTTTCTTCAGAGAGAAGAGTAACAAAAAAAAAAGAAAAGAAAAAAAATCAAGAGAGAAGAGTAACAGACCCAGAGCTGATAAAGAAAGGCTTTCTTCTTCTTCTTCTTGTTTTTTTTTGAAAAAAAAAAAAAAAAGCTTTCTTCAGTACATGCTTTTTCATGGAGACCCAAAAAAACATAAGCAAATAAAATTGAAATAATTGAAATGCAGGCTTTTCATAGGGAAAAGATTTTTACCAAAAAAAAAAGAAGAAAAGAAAATAAAAGGATAAAGAAAGATAAAGCAAAAGGGGCCCACAATGGGCCTGATGTGAGCAAAATGGGCCTTCATTTTCGTTCTGAAAAGTAGACCAACCTGTGACTGTATACATCAGTCACAACCACGTTCAGATTTGGAAATATGATCCACCACAGGAACATTCATTTTGGGAAAAAGAACTACTGGACTGTCTAAATGGAAAAGGTTGCTCATAGTATTTTATTATTAAGGAAAATTAAGGTTGGACTTGGGAAAAAAATTATTATTACATCGAAGGGTATAAGTGACATTTGTATCCTCCCGTGTGTTTATAATTTTTTTTTTCAATTCCTACCTGCATATCCCTTTAAATTAATTGAATATTGGTATCTACAAGTTTGATCATATTTATGTTTAAAAAATTGATAATAAATATAATTTAAAAAAATAAATCTCTATTTATTTAAAAAAATAAACGAAATCTTAACAAGTGAAGATTGATCTGCTCAACTTAAGTTTTACATGAAAAATTTATTAAAAACAATACTAAAAGTATAACAATACACATTATTGAGATGGACCAACAGGAGCCCAAATTTTCCACAAGCCCAACTATGTAAAAATTTCCATTTTTTGGATAATTGGGAGAACGACATCGTATAAAGAAAGATCCTTCATACCCACCAATGCCGGAGTCCGGATCCTCTCCGGCCAAAGCATCCCTCCGGTCCTCCGGTCAAGGGCCACGGTTTGGCCACGTGGCTTAATGAAGATCTATGGCTTAGATAAAAAAAAAATAAAATAAATTTCGTTTTTCTTTTTCTTTTCTTCTTCGTTCTTAGTAGCTGTTAACTTAGATTCAGAGCTCGTGAGATCTGAAAAACAGAGCTATGAACCACAAGGTACTGAAAATGAAGATGTATTTTTGACTTTTTTGTTCATAAGTTGTTCAGTTTCAGATTTGAATTTGTGGGGAAAAAAATATTGTTCTTATAGTTGTTTTGGACATTGATTTCAACTAGGTATTGATATAAAGTGTTTTTGGCTTGTGGGTTGTTGTTGTTTTTGTTAGTTTGGGCATAGATTTCAACTGGGTAATTTTTTTTTTTCTTTTTCTTTTCACTGTGATGAAGCCGAACTGAACCAAAAACTTCTTCTTCTTCTCACTGATAACTCTCTCTCTCTCTCTCTCTCTCTCTCTCAAAACACTTAATTGATTATTCCCCTCAACATTTCAGTTCCGTTTTTTTTTTTTTAAATTGATATTTTCAATACAGATCTGTGAGTAAATCTGTAAAAAAAAAAAATCAGATTTCAAATCTGAACCAATTTCTCAGAAATTGGAAACTCTCAACCAATTTCAAATCTGAACCAAAAAAAAAACAAAACAAAACAAAAAACACAGCATCAGAAATTGAAGAAGAGAAAGGGAGAAAGAAGAGCCATGGAAGCTGAACAAGCTGAAGAAGTGTTCTTCTTCTTGAAGCCCAAAACAAGAAAAAAAGTTAGAAACCTAGATGCATCCTCTGTTCTTCTTCCTTTCATTTCTATTGATCTGCAGAGAATCCGGATCCTCTATTTTTTTTTTGGGTCGATGATTGTAATGAGGAGAGAGAGAGAGTTATCAGTGAGAGAGAGAAGAAGAAAAAAAGAAAAAAAAAAAAAACGAAATTCATTTTTTTTTTTTTTTATTTGAGCCGTAGATCTTCATTAAGTCACGTGGTCAAATCGTGGCCCTTGACCGGAGGGATGCTTTGGCTAAAGAGGATCCGGACTCCCAATGCCGCGTCCTTTATGTAATCCCCAACTCAAACTCTGCAAAAATACCTGTTCTTCGGAGAATTTAATGTGCGTGTTGTGTACTTTGTGAACGACAAATCATATACGACAAACAAACATATATATAAATATATATATACAGATGATGGCTTCGAATTTGGATTTTCAATCAAAAATCACTATTGCTCCATTGAACTCGTCCCAGTTTCATCATACCCCTTTCTACTGGTACTCTCTCTCTCTCTCTCAAGATTCTCTCTCTACAACTGGAAAATATGCACACATGTTACGGGAATTTAGTTTTGAGCAGTATATATATCAACAATGATTCATCCCCCTTTTCCCCCCACCCCCTTTGACCCCCTCTCTCTCTCATTGGTCTCCTTTTCTTTTTCTTTTTTTTCTTTTTTTCTGCTCCTCCAATCACCACCCGCCATGTGACAAAGGGGGGGTGAGGGGGTGACCCCAAAAGGGGGTCCCAAACATTATTCATATATATATACTAGGGTTAAGTTAAATGCGATTTGCACATACCCTTTTTGCTCAAATGCCTCTTTCAGTGATCGTTTTTGGTTTTTTTTTTTTCCCAACGTGTTATTAAGCTTATTTACAATTAATGGTTTTGTTTGGAATTAATTATATGTTAGTTGTGTTCTGCCCAAAATTTATCTCACATATAATATGGGTTCACATCAATTGTATTTTTTTTTAATACATTTTTTTACATTAGTAAACAATGAGCAATGCTACGACACTTAGGCCCCGTTTGTTTTGGGAGATAGAATGGAGGGGATTGATAGTGAGGGGATTAATAGTGAGGGATTGTTAGTGAGGGGATTGATAGTGAGGGGATTAATAATGAGGAATTGTTAAATTATTTTTATATAAAATAATAAAATAAATAAAAAAATATAAAAAATTAAACATTATATTTAAAAAAAAATTCCCAATATGTAAAAAATAAAAAAATTTCTAATCTCCTCACTATTTTCTAATACCATCTCTACCTCCTCCTTATCAATCCCCCTTCCAAGGGTATTAGTAATATCAAGGGACTAATAGTCCCAAGGCTATCTCTCCAAACAAATAAGGGCATTAGTAATACCTTGGTATTACTAGTCCCAATACTCTTCCTATAGCCCAAAACAAACGGGGCCTTAAAATCTTACTATAAGCATCCAGGTCCAAACATAATTCGAGGTTTAAATATTATTATTTTTTTAACAATCAATTACATTTGACTATTTATATTTTTAGTAAGATTGTTAGTACGTGTAGAATTATTCATAAACAAATGCTTGTTAATCTGTGAATTGGGGTCTTGTCCGACTGAGTTTCATCATCTTGCCTAAACCCAATTGGTGTTAGGGAAGAGTTTGCCTAAAACTAAATGGTGTTAGGGAAGATTTCAATAATATCTTATATGGTATTCGATATCACGTCAGCACGCCTGTTTTTAGAGTAGTTGTAGTGAGCGACATTGTATACACTACATTCCCTCCCTCTCTCGGGATTCGAATCCCATGATAACCTGAATTTGATACCACTTGTTAGAGAATGCTTCACTTAATTCTTTTATAACATTTGACATTATGCCCCAACCTGTTTTTTGAGCTGTCATAGGGAGCGGTGTACTCAGTACAAGGGACTAATATGTATGCACGCATTGATATTGTGGCACGTAAGCAATAAAATGCTTTGTGTCTGATTTTAACTGTTTTAGACTTTTAGTTCTATGTAATTCTTGAGTTGAAGTTGTGGATAATATGATACATTAAACAAAGTCCTGCAGAATTCAATAATATTTAGCCTTGGCTGTCAAGAAATTCTGTAACTATGTTTTATATCTCATAAGAATGAGGGGGCATATGGACTGGCAGTGTCTCGAGATACAGAAAGTTTCCAATGGTTCTATATATAATCTTAACATAAATACCCTTGGAAAAACATTCTTATCATTTGGTAAACCCCCCTGCACCTAACTTGGAAGAAGTTATGGATGTGTTTGAGAGAGTTATAAGTCATTACATCAAAGACAAGGAGTCATTCTTTATACTGCTACCAGATATGCTTCATTATAAGATAATAAAATAGTTTTGTTTAATATATTTATTTATTTTCTTTTATTAAGTTTAATGAATAATTTTTGAAAAATAAAATAAAATAATATTCAATGGAAGAAGGTAGGCTGGATCTTGTACGGGAGAGAAATAAACTTGCCCGTATAATCCTGTTGATCAAGCAATAACACAGAGAATTTAACGTGGTTCGGCGAATTGCCTACGTCCACGAGCTGCAGATTTATTATGTTGAACAAATGATCAGAATTACAATCGACTCTCCGTTATTAACTCTCTTTTCTCTATAGGCTTGTCCCCTCTTTCTCCCTCTCTCTAGCCTCCTATATATAGGGATTACAAGTATAAGAGAGAATCCTGGAAGTGAGCTGGCTGCCAGCTCAATCCTACTTTTGGTCACTTTCTACACATGGCCTCATGGCCTCACCTCACCGTATGGCCTCATGGCCAGCTCTTATGGCATCATGGCTTACAGACCTTTACAGGTTGGCTAGAATCTATAGTCACTTTACAACCAATCTCCATAGCCGAACTACCAGTCGGACCGAAGTACATGTTAGTCAGGCACTTACTTCTCTCTTATCTCGGTTTCCTACGCAAAGACCGAGCTAACCATAAGAGAGTTGAGCCGAACTGTCTTCAGAGCTATGTCCCCTCAAGGACTTGGTACAACTCGGTTTTCATGCGCCTCGACCGAACTCACCACCGAAGACCGAACTCCCCTCAACGTTTTACTCAACCGAAGTAGAAATAAAGCTTTGACCGGACTAACCATCACGGTCGTATGACCGGTCTAATCCAAGGTTACTTTTCCAGACCGAGTAGCTTTTACACCCTTCTACTCCGGCGCCCATAACGGCCCAAAACCCAACTTCGGCCCAATTTGCATAATTTACCCTCTCAGATCTCTATCAAGCAAATAATCCTGAAGTTTCTTTGTCTATATTTGATTGGTTAACATGCATCACCTGTCAGCTGTTTCTTTTTTGTATTTCCTTAATCAAGATTTTTTGGGTTGTTTTTTATATTATTTTTGTAGTGAGGAGAATGTATACTTGCTTTGCAAAAAGCTCTGCACAAGTGGG
>JAPPVO010000524.1:0-36587 GCA_030407325.1 Camellia japonica | reverse complement strand
GTTTAAAAAAATGTTTTTAAAATGAAGAAAAAATATGTTTTTTTTTCCCCTTTTGAATATTGAAAGTAAATTTCCTTTTATTATTTTGCTAATAATACCAAACAAATAAAAGAAAACAATTATCTATTATGATATTAATTTATACATGTTTAAAAAAAATCTTAGATGTTTAAAAAAATAAAAGAAAGAAATGTTATATATTTGAGGGGTCCATTCATCATTTAACTATCTAATTCGTAAGTTGGCTCAATCCGCCCATTTCTATACCACACCTCTCATGGTATAGAGTTATCCCACATATGGGGGGACTATTAGTCCTACCTTTGCTTTTCTATCTAAATGTTGGACTAATACCCCTGAGTGGATATAAAACCACAAAAAGAAGTATTAAATTTTCAAAATGTTCATAAAAATAAAAAAATATGGAATGAAACTTTGCCTTGTAGATTAGATTAGATGTATTTAAAAAGTAAATTCGGATTGGCTATATGAAAGAAGTAAACAAATTAGAATATAATATTGCAAAGAAGTTTTGACTAGAAAACCAAAACACACAAGACCCAAAAAAACTGAAAAATTAATTTTGAAAACTCATAAACAAACTAGTTTTGAATTTTTAAATTTCTAAAAATTATTTTCAAAATATACGACTCAAAACTAGTGTGAAAACTTATAACCAAACAAGTTTTGAATTTTTAAATTTTTAAAAATTATTTTCAAAATATACGACTCAAAACTAGTGTGAAAACTTATAACCCAACAAGTTTTGAATTTTCAAAATTCTTTTTACAAAATTATCTTTCAAAGCTGATTTAAAACTAAACCAAACGCAGCCCAAATTATTCAAACCATGACTTATTTTTTTGAGTAAAAATCATCAGGCCCGGAAAAAATTAATTACCAGCAACGTTGCCAAGGAGGGCATTCATGGCTTCTCCGAGTGTTTCAAAACAGCTTTAGAGAACAAAGCAAAATGCCTCACTATTGAATAATTGTTATAAAAGGAAATCAAGCAAACAAGTAAAGGACAAGCAACCCCTAAGGGCCCAATTGGTATAGTTTCTGCTTTCATTGTTTTCGTTTTTGAGAACAAAAGTAATGAAAAGTTTAAAAACACTCATTGTTTTCAATCATTTTTTTTTTTTTTTTTTTTCTTTGAGCGAAAGCAGTTTTTAAAATTTGAGAATAAAGTTTTGGCATGTCATAAAATTATTTCGAAGTACTTGCCTCATGTTATCCCCAGACAGATGAATTGAGGTGCATTGTTGAGGAAGAAAATAATGGAGTGGTTGAGATTTTTGCCACAACATAAGATAATTGAGGTAATATGTGCCCGTAAAAGGATAGAGGAGTTGAGACTACCAAAAACTAGAAATACACAATAAAACTTGGCCAAAAAAACTCACAACTCAAAAGGCTAAACAATGAAACAAAGTAAGAATTCTCTCATAACTAATGCAGAGTGTTTGGCTATAGAGTTCTTAGAATTCATGGTCAAACATGGTAAAAGCAAAAAGCACTAGTAGACGCAAGTTAACAGGTGTTCAGAATGACGTGGAATTCGGTCGAGACATGAAAAAGTGTCATTGATCAATACCCATTGCTTTGCCATGGTATACAATGGGTTTCGGCCAAATTACAATGTTTAGGCCTCTAATTTCACGATTTTTCCATTTTAGGAAAAATTTATTTCTATAATTACTTAGTCTAAACGAATCCGTTTGAGGTTAGATTTTTTTTCAAAATATGTAATTTTTATTATAGTTTCTAGATTTGAACTTTACTCAAAATTTTCCATTTTTGGTAATTTTTGTACTGTCTTTGATTTAGGCTTGATTAGCAAGCATTATCTTTCATAACTTATTTCCTATTGTAATTTAGGACTGATTCTTCTATAAATAATGGTCGTAAATCTTAAGGCTAAACAACTTATTTTGAGAGAATTAATATATTTTTAAGAGAGAGTATCTCTTAATCAAATTCGTGATTAATATTTTTATTTCATTATTCTACGCTGCATCAATAACATAGAGGTTACCCTTGCTATTAGGATGCTTCTTCCTTGATTTCTTTTGTGGAGTAGGGAATATTGTTCCAACCTTCTTTGTAGTCACTTTCAAAAGACTGAAGGCTAATGGTTGGTTTGGGATGTTCTAAAAGAGTGTACTTTTTGATTTATTGGCTTATATGAGTTGGGTTTGGATTGGGTTTGATGTGATGTGTTAGAGAGATGATGTGATTTAAATAAGATGATGTGACTTAAAAAGGATAGTGACTTTTTAACTTTTTATATTATTTAGTTTATGCCAAACCAACCCTAAAATAAGTTGGAAATCAACCAAAGACTAAAACATCATAACAGACAATGAGCATCCCTAGTCACATGGTCCGAAAAATCTTCGATCCTAGTCTTTTTAGTAGGTTTTTGGGTTTACTTAAAAAACAAAAAAAAATTTCAAAAAATCATTATAAAAATAAAAAAATTTATATTATTCATATATATATATTTTTTTTGGCAGAAAAACAACAACACTAGTCAGTGGCAAAAAAGACCGAAATGCTTCTTTATACTATTCACAATTTTTTTGACCGGAAACATGAACCAAAAAAAAAAAAAAAATTATTAAACTTTGTACATATATATCTTTGCACAGGTCAAGCCGTCCCACCATACATTGAAAGACCAAGCCGTATTGGCTATCACGTGAGGCACTATCAGTACGAATAGAGACAAGGGGCAATACGATAATTTGCATATTTATTATAATATTATAATATATATTTTTTTATAAAAAATTAAAAAATTATTTCAAATATTTATTTTTTTTTTTCTAATTTTTTTAATTAAAAAAATAAAACGTACACTTATATACATCATCTTAAACAACTAAAAACCTTTTAGTGAAACGATGATTGCATTGCCTAAATGGGGATAGTTTCTTCGTAAGTCATATTGATGTTTTGGTTTTATTGAGCCTATCCCTCTCGAGATGTGAGAGGATGTTTTTGTTTGACTATTAATCTAGCCACTCAAAACTGTGAGGACCTTTTTTGTTTTTATGCTAGGCGTGTGTGTATTGAGATACATTGTAATGTCCTATTTCTTCTTTCATAGTCGACGAGACTTAAAAATTGTTTTGCTTAAATGCATTAGCTAATGGAGAAAAATTGTGCGAACTGATCACCTGTAAGAACTGTAAATTAGCATTGAATCATCACAAGATGAAAATCCCCATTTATTTACACGGTTCCACATGGTAAATTACTTACTTGCCAAACACTCCCCTACTCCCCAAAAAAAAAAAAAAGATTAATTTTAGAAAGATATATGGCACAAATTTAACGGCTAAAAATTTAGGGTAATTTATTAACACTTTTGTTTCTTGTTTTCTATTTTTGTTTTCATCTCTTTTTTGGAAATTAGAAACAAAAGTTTTGTGATATATTTTTTTCATTTCCAAAAATAGAATTGATTTTGAAATTTTTGACAACCAAAAAAGGGTATTTTCATTTTTTTTGAAATTAAGTTTTCACTATCTCCTCTCCTCTCCGTCACCTCCAACCACCTTCTAGTGATCCCATAAAATAAATTAAAAAACCACCTTCTGATGACACTTTCGCGACCAATTAGACATTACTGTGACCTCTGGCCACCTCATATTATCCGACAACAATCTAACTACCAATTCTGGCGGCCACTTTCGACCAACCTCTACTGCTTGTTGTTGGTGAAAATACCAGAAAAATAATATCTTATTAAAAAAAATACAAAAAGAATGAGATACAACCATATTAGACTGAGGGGGTTGATAGTAAAATCATAAACCAAACTGTGAATGTCAGATTGACAAATAACCAAATCGTGGCTTGGACAGTTTCAATGAGTTAGTTAATTGAATATTTTTTTTAAACAATTATCAAGTATGTGCTTAATATATAACACTAATTTACATAATATTTTTCATATATATAATACAAATTAGCTTTACATAATATTTTTTTATATATACAACTATTAATTTGTAATAAATTTCACATTCTAAATCTCTTTCACACTCATTTTTATTTTGATATGTCATTAGATATTTCATTAGTGATTAATATATATATATATATATATATGTATTAATTATCGTAGAACGATTTCGAAGCTTATTATAAATTTCAAAGTTTAATTTGTAGTTTGCAGATAAATTAGTGCAGATTGGTGTGAATCGGTACGATTTTAGTAGATTAAATAGTATTTTACACAACTCTAAATATCTCATTTTCTTTAAAGAGATCAAGTATATTACGATAGGAAGAAATACTATTCTCTAGCCTATACTCTCTCTCTCTCTCTCTCTAGTATTAAATGATTGGTGTGGAATGATGTGGGTTGATAGTGTGTTGGTCTATTTATAGGCTACATCAGCCTATATAAATCAATCACTTAGAAATAATGATCCATTAAACTAATATAATGGGGGAGTTATGGGCTACAATAAAACCAATAAAATAAATGACCTATTATTGGATAATACATAAACGAATGAAGGAATATGTGTGGGTGATTCATGCACTCAAATAATAATTCAGTATGTTTAATTTAAATTTTAGTTTTTATTATATTTTAATATAAATTTATTAATAAAGTCAATATACATTAAATTCTAAAATAACTTTTTTTCTCCTCTCACGGTACACTCAAACTACTTATACATATTCTTCATATTTGTTATGAGAATAGAGAGAGAGAGAGAGAGAGAGAGAGAGAGAGAGAGAATACAACTCTGTATATTTCAATGAATAATATGAGTGAATATAACACTCCTTTATATAGGAGAATGAGAAGCTAAGTATGGTAAAACACAATATGGTAATGCACAATATGGTAATATAAATATAAACAGATAACACCCCCTTTCAAACTCAAGGTGGTAATCCAGATATCAACTTGAGCTTGGAAAGTAAGTCAAAAAAACGTCCTAGAGGATGAGCTTTGGTGAAGATGTCGACTATCTGATTGGCAGAGGTAACAAAGATAAGACGAACAGTGCCACTAATAACATGTTGCTGTATGAAGTGACAATCAATCTCAATATGATTGGTGCAATCATGGAAGACAATATTATGTGCAATTTGAATAGCACTCTGACTGTCACAATAGAGGTTAGTGACAGTAAGATGAGAAACTCCAATATCAGAAAGAAGCCAACGAAACCACACAAGCTCTTGAGTAGTGTCAACAAGAGCACGATACTCTGCCTCAGTATTAGAATGAGTAATAAAAGTTTGCTTCATGCTATGTTGGGCTATGAGAGAGTCACCTAAGAAGAAGTAGAATCCTATAATAGAACGGCGGTCACTAGGATCCCCTGCCCAATCTGCACCAAAAAAGGCATGTAATTGTAGAGAAGAGTGTGCTAAGTAGTGAAGACCATGAAATATAGTACCTTTGAGATAGCGCAAATGTAAACTAGAGCATCATAGTGTGGATAACGAAAAGCAGCCATGAACTGACTGACAATGTAAACAACATAGGCAATGTCTGGACGAGTAATCGTGAGATAGACAAGATTGCTAACTAGCTGACAATATAAAGTAGCATCAAATAACATGTGACCATCAAGAGGTGTAAGACGAGTTTGAGGATCAACTGGGGTAGGTGCAGTCTTACAATCGGTAAGACCAGCACGAACTATAACGTTTCTGGTTTAGACCCGACCTATTGTATGTTTTGGATATGGATTTCATTGTCTTATATAGTTATTCATGTCTTGTTTCCCTTTATATCTCATTGAGTTTGGCCTTTGGGGTGTGTTGATTGCGTTTGGAACAAGTTAGTAGCTTATTTTTCAAACTTTTGTTGCCCAAAATTTTGCTCATACGCTCGAACATCACTTCTTGCGCTCAAGCGGTCTTTGTGAACTCTCACTACTTTCGTAGGTCTGCAAAAGTACTGGAAGTGGTATTCTATGCTCGAGCGATACTTCTTGTGCTCGAGCAGTCTTGGCTCGAGCGACCCTTATCGCGCTTGAGCGTTGGTCTTCTGTCTGTAAAATTACTGGAAGTTTGTATTTCACGCTCAAGCGGCAACTTCTTGCGCTCGAGCAGTCACATATTTTGTGTCTGTACGCTCGAGTGTCACTTATTGCACTCAAGCGGTCTGTGCGTATTTCAGATCGCAGAATCATCTTTTTGGGTCACTTTTTCATTTCACTCTCTCTCTAAACAGTCCAAAACCCCTAGATCTTGACACTCTCTTTCTAAAACTTACATTCTCTCTAGAAAAACACCAAGATCTAGTGATTTCTTCACCATCCTCTCTTTGTTAAAAAGGTAGAACACTTCGTAGGCTCTCTTTTCATCCAAAAAAAGGTGGATTTCGGCTTCTTTGAGGTTTCTCAACTTTCTCCTTGGTCTTTGTAGACGTCCCCGAACGTCCCGGGAAAATCCCGTTTTGTTCATTGGGCTCACTACAGTTTAGACTCGATGTCACGGTTCTGAATCTAATCTCGCAAAGTGCAATGCAAGATCGATAAATCACCAAAGAGTCCAAATCCGGCAAATCGTTTTGAAAAACTGATTTTAGAAAGAAGTGCCAAACATGGACTGCTTTGCCAGATATAGAGTCGCCACCCTAAAATTTTATTTTGGGGAATTTAGGAAACCCTGACTCGTGCCTAAGGCCACGTGTCGTCATCACCAAAGTTGCCTCGGCTTGGGAACTTGGGTACGATTGGGGAAGGTCATGTAATGAGCACCCCCGCTCGCCCGATCAAAGATCGGCTACTACTAAACATGACATCGAGTTTTTGAAAACACATGCGTTCTTATTCCGGTTTATTAGCCTAGAATTGCTACGTGATGCGCACAATATACAAGTATAGACTGGATCGTCTAAGTTGGAACAAAACACCTCATGTTTGTTTTTTAAAACGGTTTGCTACTCGCAAGTAGGCTAAAATGCGGATTTTGCCACCCTCAAGTGGTCTTAGAAAACGTGGTGATTGGCCACTCTCAAGTGGGCTTAAAACTCGCAATCGATGAATTGTTCCAATTTAAATAATCCAACCTTCACCCACAGGCATTCAGACAGGTATATCACATAATTAGTTAGCCTCATGGCAGGCATGCTATCATGGCAGTCACTCACACGCATACAAGGATGCTGAAGCATAAATACTTACCGAGTACTCCTAGCCAAAGAAAGAAGCTAATTAGAAATCATGCATGAATCCTAACTATGCTGAAATGCCTAATGCAACACATGCAAAAATGCAACTAAGATAGGCTCGGCTATTCTAAAATGGCATATGAAATGCAACAACTGATACACACATTCAACTCGGAATTGAAATACAATGCAGTTAGTATGATGCGCCGAGCCCGGTGCATGCAAGACAGATAAATAGATGCAAACATGCGAGCATAAGTATGCTAATTGAAATGTGCCCTAAACTAACCATCATAAGCTGGTAAATAGAAGGGAGAAAGATGTGGGGTTGGAAGGCATGCATCCACACACCACGCACACTTATTACAACATTGCCCTCCTCGGAGGGTCCGAATGAATAGTACAGAATAAACTAGCTAATCTAAGCTAATTAAACTAATTATTACACAACATTAATTAATTAACGAATTAACTAAGTAAGTAAGGAAACTAGCATGCAAATTAAACAAAATGGACTGCCTCAGCTCTGTTCCGAATGATAGGGATGTATGCATGCTCAAGTTGCCTTGTCGGGAAATCCATCGCGATGCCTCGATTTGCCTCTGTTTGCAACTGGTCCCAGAACACTGTGCAAAGCTCCAGAAGGCTGCTGACCAGTTTTTGTTGCTGGTTGCCGGTTTGTTGCAACAGAGAGCGAGAAAGGGACATGGCAAAGTATTTTCAACATATGTGTGCATGACCACTCTCCCCATCATTGCACAAGCTCTAGGGAGTGTAGTCCTCGATCCTCGTGCCACCAATCATGCATCTCGATGCATGATGGCTGAGGGGTCAGATTGCACGACTCGATGTAAAATGAATGCACATATAAACACAACAAGGCCTAAACTCCATCATGGGTAATCCGAAGTGTCGGCGACCGAGAATCGAGGCACGTTTCGTCACTTGGAGTACGAAACGTCCCTCGTTTCCCGTGTTTGGACTAAACCCTATTCCAAACACAATGCAATATACATGGCATACACAATACGACTAGCATGCAACCCTAAACGCAATGCAACATAATCATGCTAGCATGCGAGGGATGATATGCAAACATGCAACTAGCATACATAATGTTATGAACTAAGAATGGCATACTCAATGCACATGAACTATATGGCATACACAATCCACATACGAAGATGGACATGTACGAAGACATGAAAAAGGCATACACAATGCGACGATCAAGCATGCGACAACATGGATATGGCATACATAATGCAAGATGGACTTAAACTAAAATGAATGGGCCTCAGCCACACTCAAATCAGTGGCCATACATGATGAGAATGAAGCAACAACACACATGCAAACATGCACAAATGCAAGGGACCAAGCCTAAGGCACAAAGTGCAACTCCACCAAAGCATGGCAAGGGATGAAATATGGCATACAATCACACATTTTCCAGCTCTGAAATGACATGCAAGATGGTCCCGAATCATGTAAATACCTCACACAATGCATGCTAGATGGCCTGGATACCGAAACTAGTGAAGTGCATTACACTAGAGGTACATAAAGCAATGCTCAAATGACCCAACCAGCCCCAAACAGTCCCTATGCAGGTCCAAGACAGTGGGAAGATGGTCTAAAACGATGGCTCAAAATGCATAGAAATGAAACTCATGCAATGGTCCATAAATGAGGTATTTATGCACAACTCTCAAACACATTTAAAGAGTGGAAAACATGAGAATATGGCACAAGTATAGGCTCTGAAATGACATGCTCAATGGGCCCAAAACATGAAAACACCTCAGTATAAGCATGCAATAGGCTTCAAAACTCAAGGCTAGGCAAGGGTATTACATTACAACCATGCATAGCAAGCATCATTCGACCATGAGGCATAAAAAATAGAGCTAAGGCAGTCCAAAATATGCACAAAATCAGTTTAAGGCATGGCCAAAAAGTGCTAGAATCAAAGACCAAAATAGCATGCAATGTAAGCTAGTAAAGAGGATTTGCACTACAAGCATGTGAGGCAATCAAGAGGCCACTAAACCAGAAAAATTCAGAGGTATGACATGCCAAATAAAGCCCAAAAACCCACTGAAACATGGTAAATGCATGCAAGAATGAGATGCTCCTTTGATATGCTATGAAGAGGGTTATTCTACACGTGCAAGATGGAAATCCAATATGGAAAAACAAGCTCTGGACAGAGTCTATGCAGGTCCTAAAACTCATAAAAAATGGCCTGAAACATGGCTTGGAAGCATGTAAATAAGGACTCCTTTGTTAGGCCAAATATGCTAGGAAACAAAACAAGGGAGAGAGGGTCACCCCTCTCTCATTTTGGCACTCAAATAGCATGCTAGCCACTGAAAATCCACTGGATTTCAGTGGTTAGAAAGCCAAACAAAGGTCAATGCAAAGGCCCTAATGCATGGCTCAAAATAAGGCAAAATGAAGCATGCAATGAGGTAGATGACCCCCAACAGAAAAATGATCTTAAACAAACATGTTAAGGACCTCAAAATAAAGACTTTTTTCAGTTGGTGACAAAGCTCAAATATGCTTGCAAATATGGTTAAAAGATGAAGCAAAATAAAGCTTAAAAGAGGGAATAGTGTGTTACCCTTGTAGCTTCAGCAAAATAGCACACTTCTGGACCAAAGTTCAACCTTTAACCTCTGAGAATGACCTCCAAGGAGCTTAGGTGGGTGGAAGTGTTAGGCTAGGAGGTGTAGTGTAAAAGGGCCAAGAACTATGCACTTTTGGAGCCAAAATAGAGATATAGAGAGGGAGGTATATGTGTATGCCTTAGGGAAATTCTGAACCTTCACAAAGGAGGGGGAGGCCCTCCTTTATAGCCAAGAGGGTCCAAAGCTTCTCAAAGAAGCTAAAAAACAAGCTTGAAGATCCTCCATACACGTGTATGGAGGATCCATTCTGTGCCTTCCAGCTGGCACAGCTGGCAACAACTGACAGAGACAAGACTGAGGAAGACAGGCCGACCAGTTCAGGTGGTCGGCCGGCCACTTCCCCTGGTCGACCGACCAGTTCAAAAGGGTCAAGTGGTCGGCAGCCCCATTTGGTGGTCTCCCAATTCAATGCAAGCTAATGGTGTGGTGGGAGACCAACAAATATGGCTCAAAAACCAAGGAGACCAGCTTCTTGTCAAGAAAATCGGCCGGCGGGAGAAAAGGTGGTCTCTAAGAGAAAAGGTGGTCTCCCACCCTTGCACCACCTTTTAAACAATGAAAATAGGGTCCATGCCAAAAATGAACCAAGACGGATGCAAAACAAGGGTTCGGGGGCCAAAACGCGCAGCCGGGTGCCCCGAAAACTGACTGTTAAGCATCGAAAGTGGCGTGCGACCACGAAGGTGGTCTCCCGGGCCACAGTGTCCTTTAGAGAGAGAAACAAGGTGTGTGCCAAAAACTGGAGCAAACGGAGAAAGTTAAGTGGTCCCGAACCGAGGTGGCACGACCGACAGCTCCGAAAACCGGAAACTGGTCTCCAAACGGGAACAGTGGTCTACGACCACGAAAAGTAGCCTACGGCCACTGAGAGATGGTCTACGAGACCTCTCCCTCCCTCCAGAATAGAAAACAGAACTTGGTTCGCAAACCGAGGCAAAGCACAAAAGAGTCTCGAAGTCTGGAGGCAAGGCTCTCACCGAGACTCCGTAACCTCAGAACGAGCACAACATGCGTAATCACTGAGCGCTCAATCGATGACGTCTGAGTCTTAAGGTCGATCAAAAATGGGGTGTCTACAGTTGCCCCTCTTTGACAGAACTCGAAAGTCATAAGTGACGGGAGTGAATGTCAAAGCCTAGAGACGACCCATTTTTGACAAGGCCGAAGACTTAAACAAACAGGCGAGATAAACAAGAGATGTGCCCGCAGGCAGGGGCAAAATGCAAAACGATATGCACAAAGCCGAACATAACTTATGATCATGCAAAGAAAACACCTCATGCAACAGTTTTAAGCAATCATACACAAATCTAACTACATTTCAATGCAGAAAGGATGTAAGAGAATTATTCAATTCTCGTTACGTCTCACGCGGAGAACATACAATACCTGTCCGGTTCGTCTGGCCGCGCCAGCCTCAAATGAACCGTACATACAATATCGTGTTTGCAAAAGAAAGAAACTCAACAAGTACAATATTGTTGGAAACATGCATAGCAATGCAAGTGAAAAGTGCGCGACAACGCTGGTGGAAGGGTGCAAGACAATGCAACCTAAGTGTGACGCATAACAATGCGATGCACTAACAAGTGCAGGTAAGGTGTGCAAAACAGCGCAATGCAATGCACTATCAGGTGCATATGATGTGCGCAAGATAGCGTGATGCACAAAATGGCGCGATATGAAATGCATGTAAAAATGCAATGCAATGCATTGACAGATGCATATGATGTGCGCAAGATAGCGCGATGCGCAAAATAGCGCGATATAAAATGCATGTAAAATGCAATGCAATATGCAATTGAATCAATCAAACCACAAGCAGTGCAAAACCACACAAATATCATAAAGGGTTGGGGATGCAAAATCAAACTATGTCTACCATAGAAAAGGTCCCGACACCCTCAGACCACAATTCCCTCAGTGGAATAGGCGCGTACACATGCAAAACTATGTGTTTTGTAGACAGAACACAAAATACAAGTAATTGGGTGGCATGATATAAGCGAGGAATGATCTGCTGAGGAAAGATCGTGATCCTAAATGCTGGATGCAACAAACTAAAATATGATGCAGTGGATGTAATGGGTGAAGTGAATAAGGCACGCGGCCAAACCATATTTTGCCTAGAAAAGACATAGACACAAAACAAACCACGTCTAACACAGAAATGGTGCTGTCACCCTCAAACCATAATTCCCTTAGTGGTGTGGGCGCGTACACATAATCACATAACCATGCTTTAACGTGAAAAGTATGGGCACATGCCAGACTAAGTTTAACATGGAAAGGATGCAGGCAATACAATGGATATGCAGTACAGGTATGCAACCTATTCTATATGCAATGCAATAGACATACTAGATGATGTAGTAGTTAGGGAGCGAAGGTACCTTACAGGGGCAATTGGCAATGACCTACCTTATGCTGCTGGGACCCTCCCTTTTTTTTTTGTTGAACTGCAGGTACTACTTTTCTCCCTGACTATGGTCGCAGCTTTCCCTATTCTCCAACAGGGTGACAGACTAGGTTGGTTCAGTATCCAGAATTGAGGCGCATACACATGCTATCTCAATCTATGGGGCTGCCATACAGATTTCAAGCCGAGGATATTGTCACGACCCGAACCCGCCCCTATGGGTTAAGGCCATAACCGGCTAGTAATCGTGTGATTACCTACGGCCTCAATTCAAATAAATCAAAACTCATCAGAGATAAATGGGCCAAACGGAAGCAATTCAAAAACTTTGTCCATAGAGCCGTGCTTAAATGCACACCATCACATTCCAAACATTTATATGTTAATAACTCACATCAAAATATGTACTAACACAGAACGCTGTACATACAAAATCATACAGATTTAGGTCAGTCAAACCCAAGTCTTATATACAAAAGTAGTCCAACGTATTTGCCAATATAACAAAACTATAAACAAGAAAAAAAGGCGAAAACAGTCTCGTGCGTGAGACGTTTGGGCTGACTCCTCAAAACTTAAACTGTTTCTCACAAGTTCACCGGGGCTGGTTCTGGACGTCCCTTGGCTCACCTACATGTACATGAATGAGCGTGAGTGAATGCCCAGTGAATAATATCAAATGAGGAAAATATATAAGTAATCATTAAAACAGTACAGCAAACGGCCTTCGGCCCAATCATTTATATCCATCGGCCTTCGGCCCAATCATCTATATCTATCATCCGTATCCATCGGCCTTCGGCCCAATCATCCATGTCTATCATTCGTATCCATCGGCCTTCGGCCCAATCATTCATGTCAATCGGCCTTCGGCCCAATTATTTATATCAATCAGCCTTTGGCCCAATCATTCGCATCAATCGGCCTTTGGCCTAATTATTTATATCAATCGGCCTTTGGCCCAATCATTCGCATCAATCGGCCTTTGGCCCAGTTATTTATATCGATCGTTGTCCACCATTCAAATTAATGAACTTATAAAACTTACACAAGTGTAAACAATCGGACAACAGTATATTTCAAATATCTTGTTAAGATATTACTCACAGTGATCGGCTTGTGGATTTGCTCCGGAGCTTGACCCTACACATTTCATGAACAAAAAAAGGGTCACCAACAATTCAATCCGTTCATTATTTCATATATTCCTCTTTAGGCTTCATTCTTATCTCTTTAACTCAATTACAATGCTCAATGTATGCCTAAGAGTGCTTAGAAGTGAAAGGGAACGGAAAACAGAACATAGAATGCATTTTCAGATTTTCAGAAGACAGAGTCCCCGCTCGAGCGTGGACTTCCCCGCTCGAGCGGACCCTTAAGGCCTGCAAAAGTACTGGTTGCATGAAAAATACGCTCGATCGTGCATTATGGCGCTCAAGCGGAAGGCCTATCAATAAAGCTCCCCCGCTCGAGCGTGAAATACTCCGCTCGAGCGGACATCAAGTCTGCAAAAAGTGTTGGGAGCACGAAATTCACGCTCGAGCGGCGGTTTCCCCGCTCGAGCGGAATTCAAACTTTCTGGAAATTCCAGAACTGTTCTTGGAGTTCAAATTCGATGTTCAAAGGTCTCAATTCATGATTTTTGGCTCAAACTTCATATATTTATGTACTAACATGGTGCAAATGCCAAAACATATCATCATGGAGCTCAATTTCAAGAATTAAACATATGCATGTTTCAAATTAGCACTAAACTCCCTTCCATCATACACATTCATGCATTCAAAGCTCTTATCCTCATGGATTGTACATGCATGTAATGTCTAGCTCCCACTCTCAACTTAGATGACACCAATGGTGATCATACATGAGCTTTAACTACAAATTTACATAGATTTCAAGCTCAATTATGCAAGTTCCAAACAATTTCATACATGCATGTATATATGGTCCTCCAATTCAACAAAATAAACTCAAAACATGCTCTTGACCATCAATTAGCTTTGGACATACAAAATTATAACTCAAACTCATGAATTCAAGACCAAATGCTTACCTAGAGGCTCAATCTTCCAAACTATGGCAATTTCTTCAGGTTAATCCTCAAATTCTTCACAAATTTGAGCCAAACACCCAACTCTCCTCTTTTCCCTCTCTCTAGCCGACTCCCCTCTCTATCTCTTGAGTTTAATGCAGCCAAGAGGAATAACAAGGAGGGTATATTTTTGAGTGTATAGTGTCCCACTAAGTCATAATATAATAATATAGAATAATTGGGCACTAATTCATTAATTTAATCAACTTAATCTGGTCCAAATCAAATTTTCAATTAAACTTCACCGTAGGCTCTAAAAATTATGCTAATCATAATGGCGCAATCAATTTTGGGTTCTGTGGCCGATAAGGCCCCCAATTTAATTTCCAAAGCAAATTATTCAAACAGATATGCCTACGGTGAACAGATAAAACTTCAAAATCACATATATTCACATAATGGCACATAAAATCATGCTGATCACATAATCATATTCAAATTCAGGACCAATGTAGCATATTACGGAACAGGGGCATCACAGATATACCCCTGGGTATTTAAACAAGACTTTAGTCTCGGAAATCCCGAACCTTTGCATTCTAGACATAAGCCATTCGAACTCTAGTTTCCACCGTCTTAGTTGGTTTCCTAGGAACTCACCGCAAACACAGGCAGATGGCTATACTAGACCACCGGAAGTCGTTCGGGCACGACAAACACTAAAGGAATTGCACCTTTAGAGGATTTAAGGTCTCCTAGACCAGAGAGTGCACAAGACAGTGCGAATGAAGATGCAGGATTTAAAGTCTCCTAGACCAGAGGATTTAAGGTCTCCTAGACCAGGGAGTGCACAAGATAGTGCGAATGATACAAAAATACAATGTCCACAAGACAGTGCGATGCAGAGTGAATGCAAAAGATACAAGCATTTTTTGTTTATGCAAGATGAGAGTATGTAATGAAATGCACAGGATAGTGCGATGCGTAAGAAAGCGCGAGTATGAACTGCACAAAACATTGCGATGCGCGAAATAGCGTGATAAAATGCATGCACAATGCAAGTAAGGTGAACAAAATAGTGCGATGCGCAAAAATAGCGCGATAAAATGCATGTACCATGCAAGACTTGGCACACAGCTTACGACATAGCATTCCACTTATTTGGCACACAGCTCACAACACAACACTTTGTTTGTTTGGTACGCGGCTCACAACACAATATTCTGTTCATTCGGCACGCAGCTCGAAACACAGCACTCTGTTTATCTGGGCACACAGCTCTTTTGGGCACACAGCTTATTCGGGCACACAACTCATTTACAGCTCGTTTTTCAGGCACACAGCTCATTTGGGGCACAGAGCTTATTCTGAACACACAGTTCATTTCGGGCACATAGCTCATTCTGAACACATAGTTCATTTCGGGCACACAGCTCATTTGGGACACACAGCTCATTTTCGGGCGCACAGCTCATTTTGGGAACACAGCTCATTTTTTCGAGCACACAGCTCATTTTGGGCACACGGCTTATTCTGAACACACAATTCATTTCGGGCACACAGCTCATTCTGAACACACAGTTCATTTCGGGCACACAGCTCATTTCAGGCACGCAGCTCATTTCAGGCACGCAGCTCATTTTCGGGCGCACAGCTCATTTTGGGCACACGGCTCATTTTTCAAGCACACAGCTCATTTCGGGCACACGGCTCATTTTTCGGGCACACAGCTCATTTAGGGCATACGGCTTATTCTGAACACACAGTTCATTTCGGGCACACAGCACATTTTGGGGCACATAGCACATTTGGGGCACGCAACTCATTCTGAACACAGTTCATTTCGGGCACGCAGCTCATTTTGGGCACACAGCTCATTTCGGCCACACAGCTCCTTTTTCGAGCACACAGCTTATTTCGGGCACACGGCTCGTTTGGGGTACACGGCTTATTCTGAATACACAGTTCATTTCGGGCACACAACTCATTTTGAACACACAGTTCATTTTGGGCACACAGTTCATTTTGGACACACAGCTCATTCTGAACACACAGTTCATTTCGGGCACACAGCTCATTCTGAACACACAGCTCATTTGGGGCACACAGCTCATTTTCTCGGGCACACAGCTCATTTTTCAATTTTGAACACCCAGCTCAGCGTTTTTTCATTCTGAACACACAGCTCATTCATTTCACTTTGAACACGCAGCTCACACATTTCAATTCTGAACACGCAGCTCATAAATTTTCATTTCTGAACACACAGCTCATTCACTTCATTTTGAACACGCAGCTCACACATTTCAATTCTGAACATGCAGTTCATACATTTCAATTTTGAACACGCAGCTCATAAGATTTTCATTTGCACGCAACTCATTCTTAATTCTGAACACGCAGCTCATAAATTTTCATTTCTGAACACACAGCTCATTCACTTCATTTTGAACACACAGCTCACACATTTCAATTCTGAACACGCAGCTCATAAATTTTCATTTCTGAACACACAGCTCATTCATTTCATTTTGAACACGCAGCTCACACATTTCAATTCTGAACACGCAGCTTATACATTTTCATTTGTACGTAGCTCATTTTTAATTCTGAACACGCAGCTCATAAATTTTCATTTCTGAACACATCACTTCATTTTGAACACGCAGCTCACACATTCCACTTTGAACACACAGCTCACACATTTCAATTTTGAACACGCAGCGCATAACACAACACTGCTCGATTTGAACACACGGCTCATAACACAGTATTCTTTTTATTCGGTACACAGCTCATACAAGACACTGCTCATTCTGAACATACGGGATACAATGACAGAACTTGCAGAAGTTGAAACAAACTCAGATGCCCGACATTTTCCCTCTTTTCTTTTGCTTTGCAGCCCGAAACTTTCATAGCTTCAGATAGGTCCTGGTTTTTCCATTCTGACATGACCTGGGTTGAACCCTGCAGTTTTTGAAAGCACAAAATCTTGTTTTGCACAAATGTGGAGAACGGCATGGCACTCTGAGCACAAAATGATTTTTTGAAATTGAGAGTGAGAATAAGTTCTCAACTGGATATTGAGCCTACGACTGAACACAGCACACCACGACTCAACAACAAAGAGAAAGAAAGGTAAGACAACCTAAACACATCTATAGACACCCGAAACGACTTAAAACAAGAATCGAGACAAACAAAACGACTGACATGACACACAGACGTGTTCCAATGGCAAGAGACCTCTTAGTGCACGAGGAGCCAGTTTCTCTGGGTATTGTTTCCCACCCTTTCTGATTTGTGATTCTCACATCACTCGCCCCTCAGGCTCTATTTTTCTGAAAAGCCCTTTTCCTCACTTTTTCTCTCAGCGCACATCTCTCTATTTTTCAATCTCTCATTTTTTTATCCCTTCCCTGGATGGTTGATAGATAAACAAGAAGTTGCGGGCTCTTGCCCCTAGCATGCTGCTAGATTCTCTTTCTTCCGCTCACAGCCAATGAGTTCCTCCCACAGAGGGGTTGCGCTAAGACTGGGTGTGTAGCAAATCTGCAGCTGACATCGGTTGACGATACTCTGCTGGGGAGTTTGGACGTGATCAGATCTATCCAGATGAGTGAGTGAAAGATCTTGATCCATTCCAGTTCATGTTTCGCACTTGGCTTGATACCTCGCTGCTCAGAGGATATGAGAGCTTTCAGCCATTTTCTGTTAGCTTCCGCTGTGCCCTTCATGGCGAATAGGGTGCCCTTTCGGCAAGTACGTTGATAAAGGGGAAAAGACAGAAAACCTAACTCAATTGTGCCCTAGTTCATCATTTTGACCATTTTTTGTTTTTTGCTTCTGCTAAAACAATTTTAACAAAATGAGAGTTAAGTAACACGCTTGTTCGATTTTCTGATTTGAAATCATGCAAGTCAGGTTATGAGCACTGAAAATTTTCCTTTTTTGGGTCCAAGAATTGGTCCAGTTTTAGAAAAAATGGAGTAATTTTCGAGAAAATTAGTCAACCTTATTAAAAATTCTCAAAACTATTTTTGCAAATGGCCATTGCTCGACCAACGCAGAATTTACTCTTGAGATGCACAACCTAGATCCAAAACAAATGGAAAATTGCCCTTTGTCTGAACGGCACTGCATGGCAACTGAAAGTTGCCCCTAGTCTGAATAGCACCGCAGCACTGCACGGCAACGGAAAGTTGCCCCTAGTCTGAATAGCGCCGCAGCACATGGCAACCAGTCCTCACATTGACAATTACAACCAAATTCTCGGATACAGAGAAGACAAAGATGACTAGAACCATCACATGGATACAGTCGAATTTGAAGTGTTTTATGGCTGGACTTCAGAATGAAGTTGCCTACGCATCCCAAAGATGGGAATCAAGCCTTACGTAGTTCGGGGTTAAGGTACACTCGTGTATTAACCTCTCACCTTTTACGCTCTAACTTTTACCAAGGCCGCCCTTTTGGGTTTTCAACCTTGCGAGCTATGTTTTTCTTTTCTTTTCAATTCTTTTCATGTTTTTTCATGTTTTTTCTTTTTTTTTTTCATTCTTTGCATTTTTCTTTTTTTTGTTCTTTTTCTTCTTTTTCTTGCTCTAACTTTTGCCTAGGTCGCCCTTCCGGGTTTTCGGCCCAGCGAGCCTCTCAAGGGTAAAAGTGTAGCTTTGTCCATGTCAAATGGTTTTAAGATCCTAAAGTCATCTGAATCCAGGAGAATGGCTAATGTTCACTGATGATGTAGGAGTCCATCCAATGGGGGCTGAATTGCCCCTAGTGTTGTGGATAGGAACTCAGTTGTTCTTCGGCAATATTTTCTTCTTTCTTCCCTTCTGGGATTTGGCATTCTTGCCAGTTTTCATTGATTTGCAGGATGATCCATCTTTTGCTCTTCGAGTACATCTGACATTTTTCTGCCCCTAGTTCCAGGGGTGCTTTTGATCTAGCTTTGCAAGCTTCTTTTGACAATGGCTGGCCTTCTCGACCTGACTTTATTGCTGTTAACGCATAGGCTGCTTCGAATCTGGCCACACAGGTCTCACATTACGGTTGACCGTTGAACACTTTGAATTAAGGTCCAAGGTTTGAAAGCAATGGGTTGAGTCTTGAGGCTGAGAGCGATCCTAAGCTGCACAATCTCAAGAGCGATTCCACACAGGTCTTCGCAGGACTGCGCAAAATATTTTTTCAAATCTTTTAAGAAAGCGACTAGTCGCTCGCACCGAAGACAATGCGAAACCAATCTGGATCAGGCCAGGATCCTTCTCAGTACTCACATTAACAAACATGATCTCAATCATTAAGGGCTTAGCATGCCTCTCTTTCTCTCAATCGATCAAATTTTGCAAAACCCGAGGAATTCCTTCCTCTTCATTTTCAATACAATGTTCAAAAAGTTTTGAAAAAACTTAGGCCAATGCAACAATTTCAAGGCATAGAAGAGCAGGTGGAATGCACTGCCGTTTCATTCTAAACTTGCTGGCACAACAGGCTTAAAGTAGAAATAAGCACAAAAACATGAAAGCCACAGCTGTTTCATTCAGATCTTCTGGTGTAACAGGCTCCACGGCAGAAACAGACTCAAAAGAAAGCGAAAAGACAATCATAAAACAAAATAGTGATATCCGAGGTAACACCCCCGGAATCACTCGACTCCTATACAACAGGACTGACTCGTTTTAACAAGACAGACCTCAAACAAAAAGACTGACTCAAAACAAAGAGACCAACTCAAAACAACACAACAGAACTGACTCAATACCCAAGCTAGAACGTAAAATAACCAGCATTCGCAAATGCTCAAAATAGTGCGTGCCATACGCCATATGTGAAGTAAACTGAGCGCCGCCCGCAAGTGTTTCACCCCCTGATCACATCACATTATCCTTCAGATTCACTAATCCAGTGACGATAGACTTTGCTGAGCTTGGTGGGAGGACGACCCCGTTGTCAAACAAATCCTGTACTTCATGGCGAGGACGGAAGCAATTGTCGGTGGTATGACCAGTCTGTTGATGGTACGCACAGTACTGGGTAGCATCATGACCTGGTGAAAGATGAGCAGGGAGAGGCCGAGGCTCAAGGGGTTTAAGATGCCCCTTTTCAGCAAGGATTTGAAGCGCCTTAGACAAAGGCATATAGAGGGCATGGAAGACCCTGCGACCTCGGGGTGGGTACTTTGAGGTTTGTGGATTTTTGCTGGGCGCACTAGCGGAAGGGTCAGCAGGTGCTGGCTTGGTTTGCCGATCTCTCCCGAGTGCAGGATTAGAGCTCAAAGGATCGTTTTTGGTACGACGACCCTTTTCCCGGTTTTCCCCTTGGCTTGAACTGCTCTTACTCTGAGTGGGGAAAGTGTTATCCACAGTTTTTATAGCAACAGCGAGCACCTGCTGTTTATTCAGTCCTCCGACTTTCAAAGCCTCAACAGCCCACAGGAGTTGTTCATAGGGATCGGTGTCCACCTTCACCTTGTTCTTACCACTCGCCTCAGCTTGGTAGAGGGTTTGAGTTGCTACATCAGAGCGGAGCCCCGTTGTTGTCGACATGCCATTGCCGGAACTTGGGATGGCTTTAGGTTGGCTGAGTTCGATTATAATTCGCCCTAGTAGTGGGGGCTCCTCCGGTATGAAGTTCCCGGCATACGATGTAGTTGGTGGCGGAGCCGACATTCCCTAGGCTAGATCAGCCACAGATCTCTGAAGATCACCAATCATTCCCATTAGCTCAAAAGTGGTGGGCTCACGGATTTGAAATAGTTAGGGTTCCCAAATCGGATGTGCGCAGGTGACCTGGGCGGGTGTGGCATGTCAACATCGGTCTCACCCTACATGGTGATTCCCTGGTTCAATGTTGTTGCCATGACCACAATTTCTTTTGAATTCTGCGTCATCACGAGTCTGCTGAACTGAACAGATGTGATGTGACTGGTGACTAACGGATCAGATAAACTGGTGAGCCCTAACTGGCCTTTCTTTACCTTGCCTCAGCGAAGGAAGATACTGACTGCTCTGAACTAAATCTCCGAACTGAAAGAGAAAACAGGCAGCATCTCAGCCCAATTTCACTAGGACAGATATAAGCATAGTTGGATAACTATATTCAACCACTGATCACTGTTCCCCAAATTACTGCCCCAAAACTGAATCTGATACCCGCAGACATAACTGATTCTCAAAATACTGATGCTGATGCCGCAGGCCTGATACCCAGTCTTGCAAACTGATACATGCATTCTGTAGAGACGCACTCTAAAAGCACATAGCAAACAAGTGAGAGCCAAAACACCCTATGTTGGGGTAAGGTTTCCTTGTCCTATTTGTCAAGAGCCAGGGTTTTACTACGCACACAGCGGTTTCAAACAACCTATAATCGGGTAAGCAACCTGTCCTAGCTTGGAATGGTCACTATGGATTCCGAATATGCACTAGGTCGAATGGTCAAAAAAGGTGCCCCGATAAAAGCCGGGGTTTGTGTTCCCATCGTGGCAGAGCCCGTAACCGGTCAGCCTTATGGTACGCAGCCTCCGGCAAACCGTTCAGGAATAGCAGATGGCAAACATGGTGTCCTAGGCGTACCAATGCACATGCAATGCAAAGAAACACATAAGTACAAATAAAACAAGATATCAAGAGTTCGAGTCAAGTTCTCAAACTCCCCAGCAGAGTCGCCACAAACTGTAGATGTCCCCGAACGTCCCGGGAGAAATCCCGTTTTGTTCATTGGGCTCACTACAATTCGGACTCAAATGTTACGATTCTGAATCTAATCTCGCAAAGTGCAATGCAAGATCGATAAATCACCAAAGAGTCCAAATCCGACAAATCATTTTGAAAAACTGATTTTAGAAAGAAGTGCCAAACATGGACTGCTTTGCCAGATACAGAGTCGCCACCTAAATATTTTATTTTGGGAGAATTTAGGAAACCCTGACTCGTGCCTAAGGCCACGTGTCCGTCATCACCAAAGTTGCCTCGGCTCGGGAACTTGGATACGATTGGAGAAGGTCATGCAATGAGCACCCCCGCTGTAGACACCCCATTTTTGACCGACCTTAAGACTCAGACGTCACCGATTGAGCGCTCGGTGATGTTGCATACTGTGCTCGTTCAGAAGTCTCAGAGTCGCGGCCGTGAGCCCTGCCTCCGGACTTTCGAACCCTCTTCTGTACCTTGTCTCGGTTTGCGAACCAGATTCGATTTTCTCTGTTTCTCTTCCTGAAGGGAGGGAGAGGTCCCGTAGACCGTCTCTCAGTGGCCGTGGGCTACATTTCGTGGCCGTAGGCCATTTTGCCCATTTCGGAGCCCGGTTCCCGATTTTCGGAGCCGTCAGGCCGTGTGCCTCGGTTCGGGACCGCCTAACCATCTCCGATTCCTCCGGTTTTTGGCATACATCTTATTTACTCCCTTTTTAGGGACACTGAGGTCTGAGAGACCCACTTCGTGGTCGAATACCACTTTCGGTGCTTAACAGCCTATTTTCGGATCCCGAACTGTGTGTTTTGGCCCCCGAGCATTCGTTTTGCATCGGTTTTCGTTCATTTTTGGCAGGTACCTCTGTTTTATCACCAGGAAGGTCACTGAAGGGTGGGAGGCCAGCAATTGTCCCAGCAACCAGTTATGTTCCTCCGGCGCCCTCCGACGCTCGTTTTTCTCACTTCCGAGCCAATGTTGACCACCCGAGGAGCATTTTCTTCAAGCCCAAACCACATATTTGTGTTGTACACACATGGGAGGACCCTAATATCACATGGCCGGCCAGTAACTCACTTGAACCTTTTGAACCCCTCCTAAAAGTGGCCTATTCTCTCTCCTGTTTTAGAGTTGCCAATTTTGAACCACAGGGTTGTGATGAGGAGACCTGGGAGGACACCAATATCTGGTGGCCGGCCAGAAATTATTTTGGACCATTTTGCCCCTTGGCCGGCCGGCCATAGGGGGTGGCCGGCCGGCCACCTGCAACAAAAACAGCAGGCCGGCCATGATCCTTAGGAGGTGTGCCTCGCAGCTGTATAGTTTTTTCCCCCAAAATATCTGATTTCGGGGGACTTTTGTAGGAGAGGGAACTTAATCCCATAAGCCTACACACTTTTCCCTCCATTGCTTCTCCATCCTTGCATACACACAGCAGCTCTAGCTCTCCCTCAAGGGTTGGAAACTTGGTTTGAGCATATAGATACATATCTCTCCATTTCTCTCTCATTTTCTCAAGTTTGGCTCCATTTCTTCACTACCACCAAGCACCACCACCACCACTCCATTTCCAGTAGTTTGGAGGACTTTCCAGCAGCTAAGAGGCACCATTTCTCAAGCCAAAAGGAAGCAAAAGTTTGGTCTTCAAGGGTAAGTTCATCTTTCCCTCTTTTGTAGCACTTTTTTATCCTATTTTTTAGCCCTATTTGCTTGCTGTTTTGGGCTCCGACCCTAACTGAAAGGGGCATTATTTTGAGCCATTCTTCATGTTTGTTTCGGGGCTCAACCTTGTTTGAGCCCCCCATTTGGTACTTGCTTCAATACCTCTTTAAATACCATAATCTTGCATGGTATTTCTAGTCTATGTGTGATCTGTTTTTGAGCATGATATAAACTGTGCGTTGGCTTATTTTGAGCCCCTCTACAACATTGTAGAAGGGCTCAACACTGTTGGGGGCCTCCATGTTGTACTTACCATTATACCCCTCTTTGGCCCCCATTTTTGCATGCTTTTTTAGGCTTATCTAGCTTCTGTTTTCGGCCATGATCAGAACTAAAAGTGACTATATTTTTACCTTATTGGAATGTTTCATTAAGGGTCTTTGGTCATTTGATGTATATTTGGTCTACTTCATGTTATACCCTCTTGTGGCCTTAATCTTGCATTGCATTTTGAGCATGTTTGCATACTGATTTGAGGCTTGTCATCTACTGTAAATGTTCATATTTTTAGCCCCTCTTCAGTGTTGTAGAAGGGTATTTTTCCATTTGGGCTTTGAATCTATCACTTGCTTCATGACCTCCCTTGCGGAGCCATTTTTGTATGCCATTTTAGCCCTACTTGTGATTGCTGTTTGACCATGTTTTGTCTGTGAAAATGTGAGTTTTGGGGATTCCTTGCTTCTGCTTTTTCATATCATGTATCAATTATGCATGTACGGTATAGCTGTAGGCCATTTTATGCATTGGAATCCATGTTTCGGGATCATTTCATACATCGGGTATTATTTCGCCTCATTTCGGGGCTGTTTTGCCCCTCTTTTTGCCACTGATTTTTGCATGTTAGCATACCATATTCTACGCCTTTGCCATGTCTCATTAGAGTGGCATTTCGGTGCCCGAGGGTCCGTTCTCGGTTTGCGTGCCCGCGGGCACGCATTTCGAGGTATCTTGTTTTCATCTGATGGCCTCCTATGTGAGTGTGGCTGAAGCTCTCTCATGTTGGTGTAAGCCCATTATTGCATTGCGTATGCCATTTCACCCATAGCATTGTGTATGCCCGGTTGTATATTACCTCGTATAGCGTGTATGCCATTCCATGACATTGTGTATGTTAGGGTTGCATATTAGCTACATTTCATGCATATCATGCATATCGCATCGTGTTCGGGATAAGAGTTAGCTCGGGCACGGGAAACGAGGAACGTTTCGTACTCCGAGCGACGGAACGGGTCTCAATTCCCAAATCACCGACACTCCGGATTATCCATGATGGAGTTAGGTTTTGTTGTAGCATTCATATGCATTCATCATATATTGAGTTGTGCAATTCGACTCCTCGGCCATCATGCATCGATATGCGTGATTGGTGGCACGAGGATCGAGGCATGCATATATTTGTGAAATACATTGCTATGCCCCTTTCCTGCTCTCTGTTGCAGCAAAATAGATCAATCAACTTTTCGGAGTCTGGCACGCATTTCGAGGAACATTACAAACAGAGGCTAATTGGGGCATCCCGGTGGATTTCCGCGCAAAGCAGCCCAAACATGCAGCATTCATCAGAATCAAGGCAGCCCCTGGCCTGCGTGCCAGTTTATAGTCTTTTTTAGTTAATTTGTTAATTAATTAGGAATTTGTATATTATTTGGACTGTATTATTCGGACTGTATTATTCTTTCATTCGGGACTGTATTATTTATTCGGACCCTCTGCGCGAGGGCATGATTGTAATAAGTGTGGGTGAGTGTAATGTATGTCTTCCAACCCCACGTCTTTCTTCCCTTTTATTTACCCGCTTATGATGGTTAGATATAGGGCATATTTCGATTAGCATACCGTATGACAGCATATTTGCATCATTCATCTGTTTTGCACGCACCGAGCTCGGCGCATCATACAAACTGCATTTGTATTTCAATTCCAAATTGAATACTTGATAGCTGTAACATTTCACATGCCATGTTTAGAATAGCCGAGCCTGCTATAGTTGCATTTTTGCATGTGTTGCATTAGGCAATTCTGTGTATTTAGGATCATGCATGGATTTCTAATGAGCTTCTGTTTTGGCTTGGAGTACTCGGTGAGTTTCATGCTTTAGCATCCTTGCATGCTGTGAGTGACTGCCATGAATAGCATGCTTAACCATGAGACTATGTGCTTATGTGATATAATTGCCTTGAATGCCTGTGGGTGGAGGTTGGGTTATTTGAATTGGGACAATGCATTGAATGTCTGTTTTAAGCCCATTAGATAGTGGCAAAATCATGTTTTCTAAGCCCACCTGAGGGTGGCAAATCTACGTCTTAGCCTACCTGCGGGTAGCACCATCAAACCATTTTCAAACAAACAAACATGAAGTGTTTTGTTCCAATTCAGGCGACTCAATCTATACTTGTATGCTGTGCGCATCACATAGTAATCTAGGCTAATAATCGGAACAAGAACTCACAATGTTTTCAAAATAAGATATCATGGTTAGTAGAGGCCGGTCTTTGACCGGGCAGGGGGGTGCTCACGAAGTGACCTTCCCCAATCGTACCCAAGTTCCCGAGCCAAGGCAACTTTGGTGATGACGGACACGTGGCCTTTGGCACCGAGTCAGGGTTTCCTAAATTTCCCAAAAATAAAAGCATTTAGGTGGCGACTCTGTATCTGGCGAAGCAGTCCATGTTTGCACTTCTTTCAAAAAATCTGTTTTCAAACGATTTGCCAGATTTGGACTCTTTGGTTCAAGATTAAGAACCGTGACATTTGAGTCCTTCGAACTGTAGTGACCCAATATCGAACCAGAACGGGAGGGACTCGCACTCCCTTTCCCCGGGATGCGTTCGGGGACGTTTACACCCGCTCGCCCGATCAAAGATCGGCCACTACTAAACATGATATCGAGTTTTTGAAAACACATGCGTTCTTATTCCAGTTTATTAGCCTAGAAATTGCTACGTGATGCGCAAAGCATACAAGTATAGACTGGATCGTCTAAGTTGGAACAAAACACCTCATGTTTGTTTTTGAAAACGGTTTGCTACTCGCAAGTAGCCTAAAATGCGGATTTTGCCACCCTCAAGTGGTCTTAGAAAACGTGGTGATTGGCCACTCTCAAGTGGGCTTAAAACTCGCAATCGATGAATTATTCCAATTTAAATAATCCAACCTTCATCCACAGGCATTCAAGCAGGTATATCATATAATCAGTTAGCCTCATGGCAGGCATGCTATCATGGCAGTCACTCACATGCATGCAAGGATGCTGAAGCATAAATACTTACTGAGTACTCCAAGCCAAAGAAAGAAGCTAATTAGAAATCATGCATGAATCCTAACTATGCTGAAATGCCTAATGCAACACATGTAAAAATGCAACTAAGATAGGCTCGGCTATTCTAAAATGGCATATGAAATGCAACAACTGATACATGTATTCAACTCGGAATTGAAATACAATGCAGTTAGTATGATGCGCCGAGCCCGGTGCATGCAAGACAGATAAATGGATGCAAACATGTGAGCATAAGTATGCTGATTGAAACGTGCCCTAAACTAACCATCATAAGCTGGTAAATAAAAGGGAGAAAGACGTGGGGTTGGAAGGCATGCATCACACACACACGCACACTTATTACAACATTGCCCTCCTCGGAGGGTCCGAATGAATAGTACAGAATAAACTAGCTAATCTAAGCTAATTAAACTAATTATTACACAACATTAATTAATTAACGAATTAACTAAGTAAGTAAGGAAACTAGCATGCAAATTAAACAAAATGGACTGCCTCAGCTCTGTTCCGAATGATAGGGATGCATGCATGCTCAAGTCGTCTTGTCGGGAAATCCATCGCGATGCCCCGATTTGCCTCTGTTTGCAACTGGTCCCAGAACACTGTACAAAGCTCCAGAAGACTGCTGACTAGTTTTTGCTGCTGGTTTCCGGTTTGCTGCAACAGAGAGCGAGAAAGGGACATGGCAAAGTATTTTCAACATATGTGTGCATGACCACTCTCCCCATCATTGCATAAGCTCCAAAGAGTGTAGTCCTCGATCCTCGTGCCACCAATCACGCATCTCGATGCATGATGGCCGAGGAGTTGGATTGCACGACTCGATGTAAAATGAATGCACATATAAACACAACAAGGCCTAAACTCCATCATGGGTAATCCGGAGTGTCGGCGACCGAGAATCGAGGCATGTTTCGTCACTTGGAGTACGAAACGTCCCTCGTTTCTCGTGTTTGGACTAAACCCTATTTCAAACACAATGCAATATACATAACATACACAATACGACTAGCATGCAACCCTAAACGCAATGCAACATAATCATGCTAGCATGCGAGGGATGATATTCAAACATGCAACTAGCATACACAATACTATGAACTAAGAATGGCATACTCAATGCACATGAACTATATGGCATACGCAATCCATATACGAAGATGGACATGTACGAAGACATGAACAAGGCATACACAATGCGACAATCAAGCATGCGACAACATGGATATGGCATACATAATACAAGATGGACTTAAACTAAAATGAATGGGCCTCAGCCACACTCAAATCAGTGGCCATACATGATGAGAATGAAGCAACAACACACATGCAAACATGCACAAATGCAAGGGACCAAGCCTAAGGCACAAAGTGCAACTCCACCAAAGCATGGCAAGGGATGAAATATGGAATACAATCACACATTTTCTAGCTCTGAAATGACATGCAAGATGGTCCCGAATCATGTAAACACCTCACACAATGCATGCTAGATGGCCCGGATACCGAAACTAGTGAAGTGCATTACACTAGAGGTACATAAAACAAAGCTCAAATGACCCAACCAGCCCCAAACAGTCCCTATGCAGGTCCAAGATAGTGGGAAGATGGTCTAAAATGATGGCTCAAAATGCATAGAAATGAAGCTCATGCAATGGTCCATAAATGAGGTATTCATGCACAACTCTCAAACACATTTAAAGAGTGGAAAACATGGGAATATGGCACAATTATAGGCTCTGAAATGACATGCTCAATGGCCCCAAAACATGAAAACACCTCAGTATAAGCATGCAATAGGCTTCAAAACTCAAGGCTAGGCAAGGGTATTACATTACAACCATGCATAGCAAGCATCATTCGACCATGAGGCATAAAAAAGAGCTAAGGTAGTCCAAAATGCACAAAATCAGTTTAAGGCATGGCCAAAAAGTGCTAGAATCAAAGACCAAAATAGCATGCAATGTAAGCTAGTAAAGAGGATTTGCACTACAAGCATGTGAGGCAATCAAGAGGCCACTAAACCAGAAAAATTCAGAGGTATGACATGCCAAATAAAGCCCAAAAACCCACTGAAACATGATAAATGCATGCAAGAATGAGATGCTCATTTGATATGCTATGAAGAGGGTTATTCTACACATGCAAGATGGACATCCAATATGAAAAAACAAGCTCTGGACAGAGTCTATGCAGGTCCTAAAACTCATAAAAAATGGCCTGAAACATGGCTTGGAAGCATGTAAATAAGGGCTCCTTTGTTAGGCCAAATATGCTAGGAAACAAAACAAGGGGAGAGAGGGTCACCCCTCTCTCATTTTGGCACTCAAAACAGCATGCTAGCCACTGAAAATCCACTGGATTTCAGTGGCTAGAAAGCCAAACAAAGGTCAATGCAAAGGCCCTAATGCATGGCTCAAAATAAGGCAAAATGAAGCATGCAATGGGGTAGATGACCCCCAACAGAAAAATGATCTCAAACAACATGTTAAGAACCTCAAAATAAGACTTTTTTTAGTTGATGACAAAGCTCAAATATGCTTTCAAATATGGCTAAAAGATGAAGCAAAATAAAGCTTAAAAGATGGAATAGTGTGTTTACCCTTGTAGCTTCAGCAAAACAGCACACTTCTGGACCAAAGTTCAACCTTTAACCTCTGAGAATGACCTCCAAGGAGCTTAGGTGGATGGTGGAAGTGTTAGGCTAGGAGGTGTAGTGTAAAAGGGCCAAGAACTATGCACTTTTGGAGCTAAAATAGAGATATAGAGAGGGAGGTATATGTGTATGCCTTAGGGAAATTCTGAACCTTCACAAAGGAGGGGGAGGCCCTCTTTTATAGCTAAGAGGGTCCAAAGCTTCTCAAAGAAGCTAAAAAATAAGCTTGAAGATCCTCCATACATGTGTATGGAGGATCCATTCTGTGTCTTCCAGCTGACACAGCTGGCAACAACTCACAGAGACAAGACTGAGGGAGGCAGGCCGACCAGTTCAGGTGGTCGGCCAGCTACTTCCCCTGGTCAGCCGACCAGTTCAAAAGGGTCAAGTGGTCGGCAGCCCCATTTGGTGGTCTCCCAATTCAATGCAAGCTAATGGTGTGGTGGGAGACCAGCAAATGTGGCTCAAAAACCAAGGAGACCAGCTTTCTGTCAAGAAAATCGGCCGGCGGGAGAAAAGGTGGCCTCCAAGAGAAAAGGTGGTCTCCCACCCTTGCACCACCTTTTAAATAATAAAAATAAGGTCCATGCCAAAATGAACCAAGACAGATGCAAAACGAGGCTCGGGGGCCAAAACGCGCAGCCGGGTGCCTCGAAAACTGACTGTTAAGCATCGAAAGTGGCGTGCGACCACGAAGGTGGTCTCTCGGGCCACAGTGTCCCTCTAGAGAGAGGAAACAAGGTGTGTGCCAAAAATCGGAGCAAACGGAGAAAGTTAAGCGGTCCCGAACCGAGGCGCACGGCCGACGGCTCCGAAAATCGAAAACTGGTCTCCAAACGGGAACAGTGGTCTACGACTACGAAAAGTAGCCTACAGCCGCTGAGAGATGGTCTACGAGACCTCTCCCTCCCTCCGGGAAGAGAAAACAGAACCTGGTTCGCAAACCGAGGCAATGCACAAAAGAGTCCCGAAGTCTGGAGGCAAGGCTCTCAGCCAAGACTCCGTAACCTCAGAACGAGCACAACATGTGCAATCACCGAGCGCTCAATCGATGACGTCTGAGTCTTAAGGTCGGTCAAAAATGGGGTGTTTACAGTCTTCTAGCTTCAAGGTAGGGATTCCCCACATTCTAGTATCGGTTTTACCTTTGCTATTTGTTATTTCAAAAAACTATAGTGGTTTGGAGATTTTTGGCAAAAACCTAGGGTCTGAAATCAAAATGTAAAAAATGGGTTTTCAAATGGTTTCTTGAAAAAGGTTGTGATTATGAATTTGGGGTTGATATATGTTGAAATGGGATATTTCTTGGATTGAAATGGATTTTCAAAGAGAAATGGATTTTTGCCCTAAAATGTAAATGTTGAGATTGTAAAAAGAACATGGAATTGATATTGGAAATTGTGAAATTGAAATGATGATAATGATGAGGGTAGAGTTGGATATACATTATTACTCCCATTTGAGATTTTGAAAAAGTGTATCTTTAATGGAAATTTATTTGTTTATTAGAGATATTTGTTTTGGGCTATCGGTAGAGAATAACTATGATTGTTGTAAACTCATAATCAAACAAGTTTTGAATTTTTAAATTTTTAAAAATTATTTACAAAATATACAACTCAAAACTAGTGTGAAAACTCATAACCAAACAAGTTTTGAATTTTCAAAATTCTTTTTACAAAATTATCTTTCAAAACTGATTTAAAACTAAACCAAACGCAGCGTAAATTATTCAAATCATGACTTATTTTTTTAAGTAAAAATCATCAGGCACAGAAAAAATTAATTACCAGCAACATTGCCAAGGAGCGCATTCATGGCTTCTCCAAGTGTTTCAAAACAGCTTTAGAGAACAAAGCAAAATGCCTCACTAGTGAATAATTGTTATAAAAGGAAATTAAGCAAACAAGTAAAGGATAGAGGAGTCGAGAATAAAGTTTTGGCATGTCATAAAATTATTTTGAAGTACTTGCCTCGTGTTACCCCTAAAAAGATGAATTGAGGTGCATTGTTGAGGAAGAAGATAATGGAGTGGTTGAGATTTTTGCCGCAACATAAGATAATTGAGGTAAATATGTGCCCGTAAAAGTATAGAGGAGTTGAGACTACCAAAAAATAGAAATACACAATACAACTTGGCCCAAAAAAAAAAAAAAAAAAAACCTCTCACAACTCAAAAGGCTAAACAATGAAACAAAGTAAGAATTCTCTCATAACTGATGTTTGGCCATAGAGTTTTTGGAACTCACGGTCAAACATGGCAAGAGCAAAAAACACTGGTAGACGCAAGTTGACAGGTGCTCGGAATGACGTTAAATTCGGTCGAGACATGAAAAAATGTCATTGATCAATACCCATTGCTTTGCCATGGTATACAATGGATTTCGGCCAAATTCCAATGTTTAGGCCTCCAATTTCGTGATTTTTCCATTTTAGGAAAAATTTGTTTCTATAATTACTTAGTCTAAATGAATCTGTTTGAGACTAGATTTTTTTTTTCTTTTTTTTCAAAATATGCAATTTTTATAATAATTTCCAGATTTGAACTTAACTCATTTTTTTTTCATTTTTGGTAATTTTTGCACCATCTTTGATATAGGCCTGATTAGCGAGCATTATCTTTCATAACTTATTTCCTATTGTAATTTAGAACTGGTTCTTCTATAAATAATGGTTGTGAATTTTAGGGCTAAACAACTTATTTTGAGAGAATTAATATGTTTTCAAGAGAGAATATCTCCTAATCAAATTCATGATTAATATTTTTATTTCATTATTCTACCCTGCATCGATAACATAGACGTTACCCTTCCTATTAGAATGCTTTTCCCTTGATTTCTTTTGTGGAGTAGAGAATATTGTTCCAACTTTCTTTGTAGTCACTTTCAAAAAACTGAAGACTAAAGCTGGTTGGAAATCAACCAAAGACTAAATCATCATAACAGACAATGAGCATCTCTTGGTCATCATATTGGTGTTTTGGTTTTATTGAGCCTATCCCTCTCGAGATGTGAGAGGATGTTTTTGTTTCACTATTATTATAGCCACTCAAAACTGTGAGAACCTCTTTGTTTTTATTAGGCGTGTGTGTGTTGAGTCACATTGTAATGTCATATTTCTTCTTCCATAGTCGACAAGACTTGAAAATTGTATTGCCTAAATGCATTAGCTAATGGAGAAAAATTGTGAGAACTAATCACCTGTAAGAATTGTAAATTAGTATTGGATCATTACAAGACGAAAATCTCTATTTATTTACACGATCCCACATGGTAAATCACATACTTGCCAAACACTCCCCTCCAAAAGCAAAAAAAAAAAAAAAGTATTAATTTTAGAAAAATATATGGCACAGATTTAACGACATCTCTTTTTTTTTTTGGAAATTAGAAATGAAAATTTTTGTGATATATTTTTTTCATTTCCAAAAAATAGAATTGATTCCAAAATTTTTGAAAACCACAAAAAGAGTATTTTCATTTTTTTTTTAAAATTAAGTTTTCACTCTCTCTTCTCTATCACCTCCAACCACCTTCTGCTAACTCCCATAAAATAAATAAAAAAACCACCAACCGATGACACTTCGGCGGCCAACCAAACATTACTGTGACCTCTGGCTACCTCATATTATTTAACAATAATCTGACTACCAATTCCGGTGGCCACTTTCGACCAACCCCCACTGCTCGTTGTTGGAGAAAATACCAAAAAAATAATATCTTATTTAAAAAAAAATGTAAAAAGAATGAGATACAACCAGATCAGACTCAGGGGCAGTTTGAGAGTAAAATTATAAATCAAACCGTGAATATCGGATTGACAAATAACCAAACCGCGGTTTGGACAGTTTGGGAAAATTTGAATTAGTTAGTTAATTGAATATTTTTTTTAAACAATTATCAAGTATGTGTATAATATATAACACTAATTTGCATAATATTTTTCATATATATAATACAAACTAGTTTTATATAATATTTTTTATATATAAAACTATTAATTTGTAACAAATTTCACATCTTAAATTTCCCTCACTCATTTTTATTTTGATATTTATTAATATTAAAAAATATATGTGTATTAACTATTGCAGAGCGGTTTTGAAGGCTTATTATAAATTTTAAAGTTTAATCTACGATTAGCAGATAGATCAGTGCAAATTGGTATGGATCGGTGCTATTTTAATAAACTGAATGGTATTTTACATAACTCTAAACATCTTGCTTTCTGTAAAAAGATCAAATAGCAAGAACTCAAACAAAAGAATAGGGTAAATTATACAAATGATCCATACAGTTTACACGATATGTCAATTTGGTCTTTGTAGTTTTAATTTGTTCAATTTTGCCTCTTTATTTAACGGATTGTGTCTTATTGGTCCAATAAATAATGGTTGTTAGGTTTAGTGGACGGAAACTCAAACAATGTATCAATTTAATCCTTATAGTTTACATGATGTGTCAATTTGGTCCCTATCAAAATCAAGGAAATTAAAATAACAATGACTAAATTGACACATTGTTTGAGCACGCGACAACTTTCTGTCAACTAAACCTAACAATCATTATTTATTGGACCAATATGACACAATCTATTAAATTAAGGAACAAAATCAAGTAAATTAAAATAATAAAAACTAAATTAACACATCATGTAAATTAGAAGGACTATTTATATAATTTATCAAAAAGAATACCATTCTCTAGCCCATAATCTCTCTCTCAAGTATTAAATGATTGGTGTGAATGATGTGGATTGGTAGTGAATGGGTCTATTTATAGGCTACATCAGCCTATACAAATCAATCACTCAGAAATAATGATCCATTAAAGTAAAAATAATGGGGGAGTTATGAGCTACAATAAAACTAATAAAATAAATGACCTATTATTACATAATACATAAAGGAATGAAGGAATTTGTGTAGGTGAATGACTTAAGTAATAATTCAGTACATTAATTAAAATTTAAAAATTTTAGTTTTATTATATTTTATAATAAATTTATTAATAAAAATAATACACATTAAATTCTAAAATAACTTTTTTTTTTATCGTCATGATATACACTCAAACTATTTATACACATTCTTTATATTCAACACTTTGCATCTTATTTCCTAAGTTTCAATTATTATTATTTTTTTTTATCTTATTCTTCACTTCAAAACTCTTCACTCCATAAAAACTCACCATTATTATTAATATCATTATTTCTTATTGTGTTGTAATTTGCAAATAAAAAAAAAAATTAAGAACACAATATATGCCATTGAATTTTCATTAAAAGTTTTTTGATTTTTTGTTAAATCAATCTTCCAAACATCTTCAAGATAACCAATAATAACATCAACAAAAAAAATAAATAAATAAATAAGAAGAAGGAAAACAGTGATTACAATAGAGTTAAGACTGTAAAAATGGCCAACAGCCCGTAGGCGGCCCGAAATCAGCCCGCGGCCTGGTGTAACAAGCCCGCGGGGGACCTCGCTACAGCTCGGACTCGATTTCGTGTCACGGTTCTTAATCTTGAACCAAAGAGTCCAAATCCGGCAAATCGTTTTGGAAAACAGATTTTGAAAGAAGTGCCAAACATGGACTGCTTTGCCAGATACAAAGTCACCACCTAAATGTTTTTTTTTTGGAAATTTAGGAAACCCTGACTCGTGCCTAAGGCCACGTGTCCGTCATCACCAAAGTTGCCTCGGCTCGGGAACTTGGGTACGATTGGGGAAGGTCACTTCGTGAGCACCCCCGCTCGCCCGGTCAAAGACCGGCCTCTACTAACCATGATATCTGTTTTTGAAAACATTGTGAGTTCTTATTCCGATTATTAGCCTAGGTTACTATGTGATACTCGCAGCAAACAAGTATAGACTGAGCCGCCTGAATTGGAACAAAACATTTCATGTTTGTTTGTTTGAAAATGGTTTGATGGTGCTACCCTCAGGTAGGCTAAGACGTGGATTTGCCACCCTCAGGTGGGCTTAGAAAACATGGTTTTGCCACTATGTAGTGGGCTTAAAACAAACATTTGATGAATTGTCCAATCCAAGTAACACAACCTCCACCCACAGGCATTCAAGGCAGGTATATCACATAAGCACATAGCCTCATGGTAAGCATGCTATTCATGGCAACACTCACACGCATGCAAGGATGCTAAAGCATAAAACTCACCGAGTACTCCAAGCCAAAAACAGAAACTAATTAGAAATCATGCATGATCCTAATTATACAGAAATGTCTAATGCAACGCATGCAATAATACAACTATAACAGGCTCGGCTATTTTAAACATGGCATATGGAATGCTACAACTAACACGTATTCAATTTGGAATTGAAATACAAATGTAGTTTGTATGATGTGCCGAGCCCGGTGCGTGCAAAGCAGATGAATGATGCAAACATGCTGTCATACTGTATGTTAATTAAAATATGCCCTATATCTAACCATCATAAGCGGATAAATAAAAGGGAGAAAGAAGTGGGGGTTGGAAGACATACATCATACTCACCCACACTTATTACAATTATGCCCTCGCGCGGAGGGTCCGAATAAATAATACAGTCCGAAATGAAAGAATATTACAGTCCGAAATATACAGATCCCTAATTAATTAACAAATTAAATAAGAAAAGCTGTAAACTGGCATGCAAGCCAGGGGCTGCCTCGATTCTGATGAATGATGTATGCTGGACTGCTTTTGCGCGGAAATCCATTGGGATGCCCCAATTAGCCTCTGTTTGCAATATTTCTCGAAATGCGTGCCCGATTCTGAAAAGTTGCTGATTCTTCATTTTGCTGCAACAGAGAGCAGGAAAGGGGCATAGCAATGTATTTCACAAATATATGCATGCCTCGACCCTCGTGCCACCAATCACGCACATCGATGCATGATGGCCGAGGAATCGGATTGCA